>PVJH01018135.1:0-45983 GCA_004026705.1 Nesogale talazaci | reverse complement strand
TAATGCCCTCTTCTCCTTTTGTTTTTCTTTACTCCCCTTGTTTCCATGCATACTGACAATCATAGACAACATTTTAGAATGGAAGATTTGAGTTCTTTGTAAACTTTCCATTGTTCTTCAACTTTGCTGAGAAGTTGTTTTACTCCTCTGAAATCCTTGGGATATTCGTTTCTCAAAGCACTCATCCTGTCATCAATTATGTGTCTCTGAAGGAATGTCTGTAATATCCATTTGTCTTGTTTCTAGCTGCAGTCAGCTAGAGACTAGCATGTCAGCTGATAAAATCTGTCCTGGGGATGCTGAGAGGCATGTGGCAGGATGAATATCGCTGGACCAGGATGGATTGGGTAACATTTGTTATTCTCAATTGCCTGGTGATTTCCTGTGACACAGAGAAGATTTATAGCTATGTGCAAAAAGCCACTGTCAGTGGACTCTGTCTCAGTTTTTGTTTTGTGTTTTTCAAGAAGAGGTGGTATCACAGTATTCTGGTCTGGCAAGGAACTAATTATTGGGTTGCTAATATGAAGTAATGCACACAGGATTTTTTTCTATGATGTATAATAGCAAGCTAACATATGCTCAATATTTATTCAAAAATCCAGTAGAAAGTAATATTCAAATATTTTGCAAGATTAGTGTCCTGAAACTATTCCATTTCTCAAGAAAGATCATTAAAAGACTGAATAAACTTTTTATCTTTTATATCCTTTAAGAATTGTTTTTCTTTAACATTGTGCTTTGGGGATGTCCAGAATCTACAAGAAGATTCACCATTGGAAAAAATCTCTGTGAAACTCCAATAGTCAAGGAAAGGCATATTTGAGAATATTGCTCATTATAAAGACACTCATTAAAAAGTTCACTTATAAGACTAGCAGCAAGACTTATTGGAACTTTTCTCATCATTGTGTCTTTCACCTTAATTTTATTCACATTATAAATAACCAGCTTGGGTCATATCTTTATCCCTCTCTGTGTTAGTCCGGGTAGACTAGAGGAACAAATTTCATAGACACACATATGGATATGTGTTTACATATAAGAGAAATAGGACATTAAGAAAGCATCCCAATCCAGTCCAGTACAAAGTCATAAGTCTGATAATAACCCATATGCCCAATACCAGTCTATAAAGTCTCCTTCTGACTCACGAAGTCACAGGTCAGTGGGTGCACAATCCTGGCACTGGCAGGGGTCTCCCATGGCTCTTCGCTTCCAGGACTCAGGCATTCAGTGGTGGTGGAAGCAACTCATCGCTGACAGGGGTCTCCACATGGCCTCTCCAGCTTCAGACGTCTGGTTCCATCAGGGCAAAGCCATGTGGCTTCTCCAGCTCCTCAGACATTGCCATATTGTCTTGCCTATGATTCATGGTCTGTGAGACTAACTCCCAACAACTGAGGTGATAGCTTCTCATCTTATCACGAGGGAAATACCGTGAAATTTCCCAGAAGTCTCAGGAGAAAGCTATGCCCACACAGAGGCCTCATTGGCTACTCAATGGCTATCTCCAGATTAACAGGCTAGACACCACCCCTACATCTCAATCATGAAATTAACATAAGCACATGACTGCCACACTCCCAAAACAGGATACAATGTATACTAAGTTCTTAAATTTTTATTCCTTAATTTTTTGTATCTTCCCCGTGATTCCTGAGAGAAGAGGTGAGGGTAGATTGGCAGTCAAGAAAGTGCAGTCAACAGTATAAGGTATCATAGCTGATCTCCTCTGGCTCTTTATTGCCACAAGGCAGGAACCAGACACATCACCTTCATTCCTCACCACTATTTACCCTATTTTGATACCAACCCCTCCCCGCTCCCAGCTTTCCATATCTGTTCTGAGATCTATTATTCTCTGTGATGGTCACACAGAACTCACAGATAATACTCACAATTAAAGAAGATTTTTTACTTCTCTTATAAATCTCCTTAATTATGAGTGTTGGTTATGAGCTCTCTGTGTCCATTGCAATGGATTATGGAACGCAACATAGAAGTAGAGTGCCAAGGGGGGAAGAGTTAAAGAAGGATAGAGCATGGAGGTATATCTCACCCCTGCCTCATGCTAACAGGGAAGCCAGAGAAGGTCAGATAAGGCTTTCCATTATCTTTTACTACAAAAATCCAAGGGAAAAAAAGAGCGAATTCAGACACACCATTTGGTAAAATAGAGTCTAAAGATGCATCTAGAGATTCCTACATGGTTTAAAATGAGGAAATGTGTACATCAAGGTTGTACCCTCTCGCCACACTTATTCAATCTTATACTGAGCAAGTCATCAGACAAACTGGATTAAATGAAAAGAGTACAGCATCAGGTTGGAGGGTTTATTAATAACCTGCAACATGCAGATGACATGTGTCAGTCCGGATAGACTAGAGGAACAAATTTCAGAGACACGCATATAGGTATAAGGAATGGGTTTATTTTCAAGGGGAACAGGACATTGAGAAAACATCCCAGCCCAGTTCAGCTCAAAGTCACAAGTCCGATATTAACTCATATGCCTGAAATCAGTCCATAAAGGCTCCTTCTGACTCATGAAGTTACAGGTCAGTGGCTACAGAGTCCTGGCACCGATAGGGGTCTCCTCGTGGCTCCTTGCTTCCAGGACTCAGGGTCCATCAACAGCATGCTGCTCTAGCTTCAGAGGTCCGGCTCCATCAAGGCAAAGCTGTGTGGTCTCTACACTGGCTCCTCCAGCTTCGCCGACGCTGCCAGCTTGCCTGTGATTGTCTCTGAAACTAACTCCCAACAACTGGGGAAGATAGCTTCTCATCTTCACGAGGGAAATACCGTGAGATTTCCCAGGAGTCTCACGTGAAAGCCATGCCCACACAGAGTCCTCATCAGCTACTCAATGGCTTTCTCCTAATTAGCAGGCCAGACTCCACCCCTACATTTCAATGATAAAATTTACATAAGCACATGACTGCCACATGACACAACCTTGTTTGTTGTGAGGAGGACTTGACGTACTTGCTGATGAAGATCAAGAATTACAGCCTTCAGTATGGATTGCAAACCAATGTAAACAAAAGCCCAATTCTTACAGCTGGACAAATTGGTAACATCATGATAAATGGAGAAAAAATTGAAGTTGTCAAGGACTTTGTCTTGCTTGACTCCACAGTCAATGCTCATGGAAACAGCAGTCAAGAGATAAAATAAAACATTGTATTGGGTAAACTTGTTGCACAAGACTGACTTTTTTAAGTCTTGTGAAAGCCTTACTGAAAAGTAAGGCTGTTACTTTGAGAAATAAGGTGTGTCTTATCTAAATATTTTCAGGTGCCTCATATGTTTGTGATAGATGGCATCAAATAATGAAGAGTGAAGAAGAATTAATGCTTTTGAATTAGGGTGCTGGTGAGGAATCTTGAAAGTCCCATGGACTGCCAAAAGAACCAACAATTCTTTCTTGAAGAAGCACAGACAGAATGCTCCATAGAGACAAGGACTTCCTCATACATACTATAGACATGTTACCAGGACATGAACATCCCTGCAAAAGAACATCATGCTTGCAAAAGCAGAGAAGCAAGGCCCTCAACACAGTGGCTGCAAGAACAGGCTCAAACGTCAGAACAACTGAGGATGACTCAAGAAGAGGCAGTCCTTTGTTCTGTTGTGTAGAGTCACTATGATTCGGAACCTATTTGATTGCACCTAACAACAAAAAAAGTACTTCCTTCCTTAATCCTGTAACAGAGAATGCCCTCCAGAAATGGATTATAGCCACAGGCATAGAGTCTAAAATTACAGTATATCACATATGGGATTATGACTAGAAGAGTCATATTAGCATCTCATATGGCTTTATTTATCAGCAAATACCATATTTGTCCTTTCCATTGTTGATTTCCAACTTCATGGCGCTGTGGTCAGAGAAGGTGGTTTGAATGACCTGTGTTTGAATTTTCTCAGCCTTGCCGTGGATACCAGCATAAGGTCTATTTTCAAGTATGATCCATGTGTCCTGGTAAATAACTTGATTTGGTTTTTGCTGTTGGTTGGAGAGCTCTGAAAATTTCCATTAGGTCGAGTTGTTTGATTATATTTTCTGCTATTCAATTTTTTATTGAGTTTCTTACCTGCTGACTATTCTTTGAGAGCAGTATATTGAATGGTTGTTGATCTGGTGATTTTTCTTTTCACCTATTTGAGGATTTGATTGATGATGTTCAAAGCTCTTTCATTGAGCACATACTTGTTTGTTATGTTTATAGATTCTTGGTCTACTAAATCCTTGAGCATTATATAAATTTCATTCTTATCTCTTGCTGTGTCATGTACCTTGAGGTCTATTTTGTCAGAGATTGGTATTGGACATCAGTGTATCACTGCATTTTTCCATTGCTATTTGTTTGGTACTTTTTTTTTTGCCATCCTTGGACTCTCAGTCTATTTGTGTCTGTGAGTTTGAGATGTGTCTCTTAGCAGATTGATGGATTTTCAAGTCAAATCCAGTCTACTACTCTTGGTATTTTAGTAGATCTATTTAAGTCATTAACATTCAGTGTAATTAAATATAATTGTAGATTAATTTCTGTCATCTCATAATATTTATGTTTGATATTTTCCTTCTTCTTTATAGGATGGTGTGTGTGAGTGTGTGTGTATGAGGAATTTATTCTTGACTCCATTATGTAATGTTTTGGGTACTGTTTTCCATGTGTTGTTTGCAGGTATTGTTACACCCTGTGGTAGTCCCATATTTATGTGCTGTGTTTGTTGGTTTTCTGCTCATAAAGAACTGGAAAGTATTTTTTGTAATACTGTTTCTGTGTGTGTGTGTGTGTGTGTGTGTGTGTGTGTTTACAAATTCTCTGAATGTTTCCAAATTAGAGAAAACTTTCAAATTTGATGGAGAGCTATGCTGGATAAAAGATTCTTGAATTGTAGGTGTTATCGTTTAACATTTGGAAACCATTCCTTCTTTCCTACATGGTTTCTGCAGAGAGGTCTGAGTTTGTTCTTATCTGTTTACCATTATAGGTGACTGCTGCTTTCTCTTTAGCTGCCTTCATGATTCTCTCCTTTTCCTTGCAATTGAGTAATTTGACTACTATATATCTTATTGATTTGGGGTGGTAGGGGGTTATTCTTATGAAGGGGGCATATGTGATTGTGCTTATAACAGAAGTCTCCTTTATTGTGGATTTCTGCATAACTCAGAACTCTCCATTCCTCTTGTGAGGTGCCGGTGGAATTAGGTCCTTTTATTGCAGTGATTCTTAACCTTCCTAATGCTGAGATCCTTTTACATAGTTCCTCATGTTGTGGTGATGCACCACCATAAAATGATTTTTGGTGCTACTTCATAACTGTCATTTTGCTACTGGTATGAATCAAAAAGTATCTGATATGAAGGATGTATTTTCATTGTTACAAATTGAACATAATTAAGGATAATTAAAGCGTAGTGATTAATCACAAAACAACATATAATTAGATATTGTGAATATTTATGTGTGTTCCGATGGTCTTAGGTGATCCCATGGGAAAGTGTCGTTCAACCTCCAAAGGGGTCGCGACCCACAGGTTGAGAACCACTGTTTTAGTGGATGGCCAAAAGAGGGGAATCATCTGAACATGTGTGAGGGTGGAAATCCAAGAGAGTGATCTGCAAACTCCGTAGGTGTAGAACAGGGGCGGCAGGGGCACCTTGGAGAACTCTTAGGCACACTCTTGAGTGCCGAAATCAAAGAGGGCAAACTGCAGACTCTCTGAGTGCAGAACTAGAGGAAGTGCTGTTTCTAACACAGCTGCCCGCTCCCCAGGTAGAAATCAGAGGACAATCTGCAAACACACGGAGTACCGGACTGGGGAGGCAGAGACACTGGAGCAAAATCAGCGAGGGAGCCTTGAAAAGAATCTCAAGCCAATAGGTCAGGCCAGATCCTGAGTCTGGATTCCCAGTGCTGGCCACCTCACCTGTTGGTTACCGTGCAGCTCTTGTGGAGCTCTAAGGAGGTGATCCCATATCGGCACCATCTTCCCGAAAGTCAAGAAGTGACCTCCTTTAGTCTAAAGCTTCATGAACTCTGTGTAATAAATATCCTTGAGAACTCAGAGCCTGAAATAAACTTGGACTATGAAAAGCATAGCAAGTCTCAGTGGCTAGTTTTTCCTGAAGTTGTTGTATTTATTAGGTGCAATTGGGTTGGTTCTGACTCATACGGACCCCATGTACAGCAGAACAGAACATGGTCCAGGCCTACTTCAGGGACTGGTCTCTCCTGACCACATGCCCAAAGTACCTGAAACAAAGTCTTACGCTTATTTTCAATAAGAAGCATACTGGCTATACAAGACAAATTTGTTCATTCTTCACCAACATCACAATTCAAATGCAGCAATTTTTCTGTGACCTCCCTTATCCAGTATCCAAATTTCACATACATGTGAGAAAACTGAAAATACAATGGTTGGGTTAGGTGCACCTTAGTCCTCAAAGTAACTTATTAAAGGAAAAGACGAATCAGTTTTATTCTGCTCTGTAAAAAACAATAATCATAATTTTTATAGGTAGGCTTGATGTGCCAACGTGGCCAAAGAAGTTGAGTGGGTCTATTGTGACAACATGGCCAATGAAAACACGAGATCAATTAAAAGGTGGAGATAGAAATGGCTTGGTGAGCCCTGCCCTTGCTGTCTTTCTCTTGGATCTTTGGACAAGCCAGCTAGCTGCCTTGTTCGTCCTGTGCCTTGATCTCCAAGCGACACTACCCATAGGACACCTAATCAGTGGACTGTGCTGCTGTGAGTTGAGGTTCCTTCAAGCCCTGCTTCCCCACACTCCTGGGATATACATCTCTTGAGCTGGGGACTGTTGGACTCTGTCATCTGGCTGACTGTTGACCTGCTTTGATGTTGGCTGCTGGATAGCCCGAATTGCTCTACAGAGGACTGTCTGTCAGCCCTCAAGATTCCAAGGACTGCCAGTCTATTAACTGTCTCATGCAAGTGAGTTGCATTGGGACATTTTTACTGCTTTATGGATTAGTTAACTATTTATTTCTTATTTTATGTATCCCTCTATCTATATAAATATATAAAGAGAATTACTGGTGTCCCGGTTTTGTTTCTGTAGAGAACCCTAACACAATAATAATGTGTCCAATGTCTACAGTGACTATGTCCATTTTCTTGTCCCCAAAATGTGATAAGGTGCCCTGTTGATGCTGTGAGATAATTGTTGAACTGTCAGTGACAAATTTGGCAGTTCACTAGCCACTCCATAGGAAAAAGAGTAAAATACCTTTAAAATCTTGGAGACCCTAGGAGCAGTTCTATTCTGTCCTATGAAGTCCCTATGAGTTGTAATCAACTCACTGACAGTGGGTTTGGCCTTCCTGGGTCTTGTTTTAAGAATGTGACTATTTGCACTTTCAAATAGTTCCTTGCAATTTGTTACAACAGCCTACAAACAAATTCACACTCTGTCTGAAACAAAATCCTAAATGGAAAAGGGGATAAAAAATTACTACATTTAAGACCCCTGTTTCGATTGTCTATTCAGAAAACTCAAATATCCTTATGTCTACAGATATACCAATGAAGGAGGTGAGACAATATGCCTCTAAAATCCAATCACTGAAAAATCTATGGGAGGGGGTGTTCTACTCTGGACCACATGAAGTTACTTTGCAGAATGATTCAGAGGCAACTGATAGAATGAATAATTGAAAAATATCATCAGATACCTAACATACTGAACCTCAAATGAGCACAATTTCTTCAACAATTGCTTTAGAAGAAAGACAGTCATGTAAAAAACATCTGAAGACCAGACATTTACCCACAAAATAGGCTTCAACTGAATGAAAGACTGATCTATATTTTAAAAATATCCACACACTATTAATTCTCTGTGCATGATGCCATTACTCTTGGGGACTTATAAAAGGAAATGTCCTTAATTAAAAGTGTGGGTTTTTTGTGGGGACCTAGGGACTTTTAAATGCTTGGAGCATATATAGACCACATTCTTGGTGGTATTTGAAGGTATGCTTTTAGCTTGTTCAGTTCCTAGCAAACCTCAGATTATACCAATCAGCAATCATGTAGGGATCACACTTCAGCCTCACAAAAGCAAACTCACTGCCTTCAAATCAGCGCTGACTTACAGCAACTCCTTGAGGGTTTCTGAGAAATGCAACAGCATATCGGAGGAGGAAGACCAGTCTTTCTTTCATGGAGCTGCTTGTCATTTCAAATGGCCAGCCATTCCAATTGCAGTCCAACTCATAACGACTATGCCACCAAGGTTCCTTCTGAGATGAAGGTATATGACTGCTCAGCTATCTTACTAATTGTTCTGCTGTGAATTGGTTCTGGTAATTTGTCTTCCAGGAAATGGCTGTGATGCAAATGCCTATGTAAAATGGAATAAGTGGGAGGAATGAGAAATTTTTAAGTGCCAGGCACTTGCTAGGCTATATTAATCGTCTGAAATATAGCAGAGGCTTTGCTAGAAGAATTGTTTGATGGAGCTTTTGAAAAGATGGAAGGAGGGGAGCTGACAACCAAATGGCAGCTGATGTGGTTACCTTAGCAAAGTCCAGACAGCTTCAGGAGAATAGTACTCCAGCTCCCTGCCACTCTTGTACTTTCCACAAGTAGATTTTTCCAGATTTGAACTAAAATCTACAGGGAAAAGTGGGATCAGCATGTTAAATTTCAGAAGCTTACATTTTGAATTACTTACTTTTGTAGAGGAGTGTGGCAGTCATGTGCCTATGTTAATTTTATGATTGAAATGTAGGGGTGGAGTCTAGACTGTTAATCTGGAGATAGCCATTGAGTAGCCAATGAGGCCTCTATGTGGGCATGGCTTTCTCCTGAGACTTCTGGGAAATCTCGCGATACTTCCCTCGTGAAGATGAGAAGATATCTTCCCCAGTTGTTGTGAGTTAGTCTCAGAGACGAGGAATTATGGAAAAGACAAGCTGGCAGTGTCCAAGAAGCTGGAGGAGCAGGCGGAGAGATCACATGGCTTTGCCCTGATGGAACTAGACCTCTGAAGCTGGGGAGGCTACATGGAGACTTCTGCCAGAGATGAGTTGCTTCTGCTGTTGATGAACCCTGAGCTCTGGAAGCGAGGAGCCATGGGGAGACCCTGACCAGCGCCGGGATTCTGCCCCCACTGACCTATGACTTCGTGAGTTGGAAGAAGATTTTATAGACAGATTTCGGGCATATGGGTTAATTTCGGACTTATGACTTTGAACTCGACTGGGCTGGGGTGCTTTCTCCATGTCCCATTCCTTTTGTATATAAACCCTTTCTTTATATCCATATACGTGTCTATGAAATTTGTTCCTTTAGTCTACCCAGACTAACACAAGAAGTACTTCAGTGGTGCAAAAAATTAAGCACTCAGCTGCTCACCAAAAGTTCAAACTCAACTCAAGGCACTTCAGAAGGAAGGCATGCACAAAGTATAGTTCATAGGAAGAAATAAAGTGGTCAAAACTCAAATGTAACTCATAAATATCAACATCCTAGGCATAATTGAGCTATAATGAGCCGGCCTTCACAATTTTGAACTAGTCACTGGGACGAACAAATGAAAGAGAAACGACACTCCATTCCACATCAAAAAGAATCTTTCAAGGTCTAGCTTGACATACAATGCTGTCAATAATAAACTAATATCTATATGCCTACAAGAAAAATCAGTTGATATGACTGTATAAATTTACACACCTACCAATAATGCATAAAATTTTTGCCATCTTCTTTAGCCTGAAATTGACACAAATATAATCAAGATACCCTGATAATTGCTGCTTATTAGAATATAAAATCTAAAAATAAAAAGTATGAATAGTTGGAAAAGACAACCTTGATTATGGAAACAGTGTTAGAAATCACATGATCAAATTTTGTAAAACCAATGGCATAGTCATTGAAAATGTTTTATCAGTAATGGACTATATATATGAATCTTGCCATGTGGAATACACACTAATCAAACATTCACAGAATGAGAATCTGACACAGCTGTGGAATGAGAAAATAGAGAAGTTTAATATGCAGTGAGAACAAGGTCAGGGACAAAACAGACCATTAATTGCTCAGATTCAAGTTCACATTGAATCTGAAGAAAAAGGAAGTCCCTGAGAGTAAAACTACCAACTTTGAGTGTATCCCCCCTGGATTTCAAGACCATCTCAACAAAAGATTCAATGCTTTGAACAACCATGACCATAAACCAGAATAGCTGTGGTATGACATCAAGGGCATTGTTTACATGAAGAAAGATAGGACAGAAAGAAAAGACCAAAGTGAATGCCAGGAGAAAGAATCATGTACAACTTGCAATGTGCAGATGATGGAACCTTACTGGTAGAAAATAAAGAAAAGTGGAGGCACTTCATAATGCACTTCAAGGCCTACAGACTCAGTATGGATTACACATCAGTAGGGAGAAAACACAAACTCCACAACTAGTTCAATAAGCAACAGCATGATAAATGAAGAAAAAATTGAAGTTGTCACTGATTTCCTTTTACTTTTATTCATAATCAATGCCCATGGAACCAGCAGTCAAGAAATGAAATGACATACTGCATTGGGAAAAAAAAGCAACAAAAGACAAAGATGTCCATTTGAGGGCTAAGGTGTGTCTAAACTAAATCATGGTATTTTCAATCATCTCATGTGGATGTGGAAACTGGATAGCAAATATTGAAGGCAAAAGAACTTATGCCTTTGAATTACATATAGTATTGGTTGAAAGATATGCCATGGACTGTCAGAAGAATGAATAAATCTGTCTTGGAGTCACAACCAGAATATTCCTTAGATATGAGAAAGGAGACCCTTAGTCTTAGATACTTTAGACATGTCATCAGGAGGGATCAGTCCCTGGAGCAGGAGACCATACTTGTAAAGCAGGGGGTCAGGCAAAAAGAGGATGACCCTCAAAGAGATCAACTGACAAAGAGCAGCAGTTCTCAATCTGTGGCTCGTGACCACTTTGGGTGTTGAACAATCCTTTCACAGGGATAGCCCAATTCATAACAGTAGCAAAGTTACAGTATGAAGTAGCATTGAAAATAATTTTATGGTTGGAGGGTCACCAAAACATGTGGAAGTGTGTTAAAGGGTCGCGGCCTTCGGAAGGTGGAGAACCACTGACATAGAAGCTGCAATAGTGGACTCAAACATAGCAACGGTTAGAGGACGGTACAGACGGATCATGCAGTCTTTGACTTTGATGTACACAGGGTCACTGAGAGTTAGAGCCAACATGACGATGATGACCAATAGCAGCAATAGCCTATGTACACGTAAAATTCTGTTTTTAATGCCACCCACTTGAGGTATTTGTGTTATAGCTGCACTGTATGCTTAGACATTCATTGCACACAAAAAATCAGATGCTCTCAATCTGAAGGGTTGAAGCTGATATGCATGAATGGGGTACTGGCTCTCACTCAAAAGGTCTGTCTCAGTGCAAGAAGCAGCAAGTCCATCATGTTATGTTTCCTAAGAATTTGTGAGAAGTAGCGGTGGTATAGTGGAATAACATTGGACTGCTAACTCCCAGGTTAGTAGTTTGAACCCACCAGTTGCAACTTGGGAGAAAGATGAGGCTTTCTACTCCCTTGGAGATTGACAACCTTAGACACCCAAGGGAAGTTCATTCTATTCTGTCCTACAGAGTCACTGTACATTGAAATTGTTTTGACAGCAGTAGGTTTTTAAAGAAAATTTGAACCGTAACACTGTTTATCCATTTCTTCATACAAGTCCCTATAATTTATACACTTTAGAAAAAGAAAGTGCTAGAAGAAAAAGCAGAGGACTCTAATTGTGAAAGTGACCAAGAGTGTCACCACGCAAGAAGGAAAATTATTTACCAAAAAAAATATGATTTCTTGCTCAAATTAAACTCTTTTGCTTTTTAAGAGCAGCCAGGAAAATGAAGTGATTGGTACATGTGAATTTTTCTCTCTGCTGTCAGTTCAACTTAATGATTTCTCAGGCATCTGCAATGGAAAGAACTAGGGGCTTAGAGGAGGGTTTCCAGCTTAAACTTCTCTAAATCTGTCTCTGGGTAGATAATGGAACTTGGGCCAGCAACTATGATCATCAAAGGGATTGTTTCTTTATCTGAAAATGTAGTCCTTTATTTGAAAATGTAGTGGCATTGTGGGTTAGATATAGGGCAGCAAACCACACAGTTGGCAGTTCAAATTCTCCAGTCACATTGTGGGAGGAAGATAAGACTGTTGCTTCTCATAAAGATTGATAGTTTCAGAAACACTATATGGGGTCACTATCAGTTGGAATCAGCTCAGTTGACCAAGTTTGGTTTCATTTGGGCCAACCGCTGTGATAAATTCCTGTGAAAAACAAACAATTTGAAGCGTGACTGCTAATCTAAAGATGAGTGGTTCAAACCCACTCAGAGGCCCTGGGAAAGAAAGATCTGCCTGTTTGCATCTCTGTGTTAAAGAAAATACAGTGCTTCGAGCCACTATACTCTGCCACACATTCAGGCACCCCGGAATTGGAGTCAACAGTACTGTTAGGCTTTATGTTTGCTTGATTTATTTCATCTATACATTACAGAGCCACTGAGGAGACTTACAAAAAGAATGAATTAGGCAGCACATTAGTGCTCAGAATGTTCACCAACTTCAAATTTAATTGTCATATTCTAAAAACTGGACAATATGGGGGATTCCTGTCACTTGCAGAGATATGAAGTCTTAAGTAGGCAGCTTGGAATTTAGAATTATTCAGTTTGTGAAAATGTATCTTAATTTTAGTAAGAAAAACATTATGTAGTATCACATCAAATCATTTACGTTAAATTTATGTTATCTTCTGTCAGAACAAAAGGCAAGTGAGATGCAGGTTTCCAGCCTTTGTTGTAGGGGCCTTGAAGATTCTTACCATAGAAATGTCTTAGAAGAATGGCTTGCCTAGACATCTTAACATAGAGTTTATTTAAATCAACTTGGAGTTGAAAAATGGTTGCAAAACTTAGGGGAAAGGTGAGAGCAGAAGTTTCATCAAGTAAGATGGAATTGGAATTATAGAATTACATAGTTAACAGATAGGCTTGCTTATGGGCCATCTTGATTCTCATATACTATGAATTAAGAATTAAATACTAGTACAAATTGTTGAGATTATTCTAATCCATGTTGATTTCCTGTATGCCAGAGTAGAACTGTGCTCTGTAAAGGTTCAACTGTTGGATATTTCAGAAACAGTTGGGAAGGTCTTTCTTCTGAGCTGTCTCTGGGTGAATTCACACCTTTAATCAATATTTCAGCTAGTAACCACAAAGAGACTCCTGTATGAACTAAGTAGACTCCAACAGTAACTGACACCAGCTCCACCCACCAATAAAACAAAAGAACCAAACCTGCTGCCATTGAGTTGATGGTAACTGCTTGACTCCAACAATAGACACCAACAAAAATATGAAACAAGTCCTAACCTGGATCAGTAGTCTTCATCTGAGCCTTTAACTCATGTTATTATTATTTCATTAGTAGCAAGTAGATTTTCTTCCAAGCGGCACTTAAATACATGCGCACTCTCTTTTGCTGTGCCCTTTGTTCTATGACCTGCAATTCCAGGCCCAGGGGGAAGTTGAGAAGTCATACATAAAGTAGTATGTAGCTAGTTGTGGAAGTAAAGTTGAAACAGGCAGAGAGTGTTGTGTCCCCAACCCTGTGCTAAATTGACAGCTTTAAATCCTTTGGTAGAATCTCTTAGGTTCCATTTTTAGAACAACCAAGCCCAAATCAAGGCTGTTGTCATGTTGTAGGTGCCACATGCTACCCTTTAGAATCGTGTTTGCTAGCGTTTTCACACATGTCACCTTTCAGGAGCAGATGGTTAGTAACACCCCTGGGTGAGTTCCCACCACCCACCTTTCAGTTAGTGGTTGAGTGCTTCACCCAAGTGGCTGTAGGACAATGGCCAACGCAGCACACTGCCATTGAATGGAACCCCTCACAGGAGAACTGCCCCCTAGGGTTCAGATAGTAAAGCTTCTCAGGAGAAAAAGAGCCTTGTTTTTCTTAGGAGGCGTGGCTGCTGGGTCTAAATATAATCAGGGCTCCTAGAAGAGCAATCCACCTTCAACCAAAGGGACTGAAAGGCGGCCCCTTCTCCATTACTCTTGGTCTTGCCAGTTCTTCTAGTGAATTTTGTCAGCAAAAGATAGCATTTCTACATTGGTCTATCTGCGGCTCCATTGCCTGCAACTAGCATCTCCCAGCTGCCGAGATTCCTCATCCATCACGCAGTCCCCGATCGGGTTTGCTAGTCCAGCTGCTTCCGTGGCCAGCCTGAGACAGGCCTGGGTGTCGGGAGAGGCACATGGCATGCCACTATGGGCCTGCATTTGTTTTGACGAAGATATCGGTGCTTGCCTTGTCCCTGGTGAAATCACCGGTTAGAAGGAAGAAAGGAGAAAAAAAATTAAAAAGCTCCAACCGGCCCCTGCTTGATGTTTAATAGCTTGGCCATGATGAGGGATCCTGTAAAATCCCCACCCCCCGCTGTGATGTGGGTGTTTTGAAACCATAAACTCTACCGTCTCAGCCACAGCGTTTTTCCTGGCTACAAGTCTAAAACAATCTATGAGGATTCTAATTTCTTTCTCACCTGGGTCCTTGCCGAGTTCCCACACAATTATCCCTGGAGACAAGTGTTTAAAGAGACCTTATCAATCAGTCACGAGCCCTGCTGAAATCGCTCTGTGCCATGAAGCTCACCCAGTTACTACAGGTGGCCTGGAGGGGCGGCTGTGCCGTACACTGGGGAGACTTGCAATGGCGCGGGGTGTATTCTTGCTAGACATTGCCTCAGCTCTGAGGTGTGGGGACTGTAAGTCAGCATCCGACACAGCGCAGCTGCACTCCCTCTGTTGTGGCTCCTGCCCAAGCCAGCGCTCTGTGACTTCTGGCCTCAAATGGGGGAGTGGCCTTTCTAGAAAGAAGTTCCACTTGAGGAATTTGAGAAACAAATTCCTCTGAACTAGCCTGTGGCTGGATCCTTCCTGGAAGCCATTCCAGCAATCTTTTTGAGTTTCAGAACCATATTCCAGGACAAGAATTCACTGGAAAGCCTTTGTTTGGGTTGTGATCCCAGGACACCCTGGGAGGCAGGTGGGGAAGAGAGAGCAAGCAGCAATGCCCGCCTATGAAGAGTGCATGGCAAGGTCAGCTTCCATTGTCCTCACCTGGAGACTGATGCCCCTTAGTGAAGCCATCTCACTGAGGAAGGAGAAATTGGGGGGATTTATTTCCCGATTCCTTCAATCAAGAACTTGAGGCATTAGAATCGACATGATAGCAGCGAATTTGACGGCTGCAGTTAAGAAGCCTCTGGGTGGCTGCTAACTGGAAGACTGGGGTGTAGATTCCATGCAGAGATCCCTTGACAGAAAGGCCTGATAGTCTGCATCTGCACATTCTGTGATGCACCCCAATGCGGCACAGCTCTCCTCTGTACCCCGTGAGGTCTACGTGAACCCCAGTGACCTGATAGCAATCTCAGTGGTTTTTCCCTCCATCCCTTCAGTCACGACTCCCTTGGGAGCAATTACTTCTCCCGCACCCCTGCCTACAGGCAGAGTGGACTTGAGAGACCTGGCCAAGTCCCCAGGCAGAGCATTGTAGGTGTTGACAGGTGCAAGGCTGGTTAGTGTGCGGTGAAGGTAAAAATGCAGGAGGATGTACTCAGAGTGTGACACTAGCTGCCCTACTAGCTGCTTCCCAGATTCCACAATGCAGCATGGATCCAGGAATGCTTAGCACCCTGTTAGGTCTGGAAAAGGATCTCATTTTGCCTTGCTGAATCTGGACAGAAATATTTTGTGTGGCAGTTGTCTATCGTTCTCTGAAACAACTCAAATGATGGGGAGTTCAGGTTTTCAAGTAACCCATAGCACAAATAAGTAGCTCTAGCTGCCCTTCTAACTAAAACTTTCTAAACGTCCATGTTCCCTCCAGACTGCCATTTGTTCCATGTTTAGTGTGCTTTGCCTGAGTGCTTGGTGTTGTAGAAAGAGGTGAGATTCACAGGTATCATCAGGCCCATAGCACTTGTGGCTACACACAGAAGGATGGACAAGCACAGAAATCTTATCTTCGTACAACAATTTCCTAGGGAGATTCCATTGTACCATATCCATACACTGAGGGGCAGGGAGATAGAGGACTCCCTTTCCACAAGCTTGAGGTAGTAAAGGGAGACTACAAGCTCTCTGAGAGACAGAGGAGAGGTAGGAAAATACATGCTTCGATGTGAGGTCAACAGGGGTGACTCAGCGAACTTCCTCAGTTGTTCATGCTTCAAAAGCACAGTGCCACAACACACCAAACACTTTATTATATACATTGAGCTTTATTTCCAATAACATTATGGAATGACTTATTCACTACCTTAAAAGACTCAAACCTTTTAAAGTAGTACATTGAATCTTTCCTTCTGCCCAGTTTTTACCCTGTGACTATAGATATTTTAAGAGGTATTAGGAACAAGCACAGACTGTGGTATTTAAGTGCGAGAATTCTCACCTGCCATACAGTAGACCTCGGTTTGATTCCCAAACAGTGGTACCTCATGCATGACCACCACCACCCATTCTTCTGAAGGCATGCATGTTTCTGAGAGGCTAAGCAGATTTCAGCAGTTTCTAGACGAAGACCCACTAGGATGAGACACATGAAGATATATGTTTAAAAAGCAGTATGGGTTGCAAGCAGTCATTATTATTTTACATAGGGACACTGTGAGTCTGGAGTCAATTTCAAAGCAGTCAGCAACATCAACAAATGCACATATAAGGATACTCAGAAACTGCCAGCAGACACCGTACTTACAAATAGAGTCCATGCAAAGGAGTTCCAATCTACCTCTCTTTTCTCTAAATAGCTGATCACTCTCCCTTCTTACATGTGATTGTAGGATTGTGAAAAAGAGCAGTGCACAGGCTGGTCAGAATATTAAACAGCTTCAAACCTGGGTAGACTTACAAATGGAGTGGTCAAATATTGGATATGACAGCAGTTTATATATGTATATATTTGCATGTGTGTGTACATATGGGTATGTGTATATACTATCCACTTACATTGTATTCCCAAAATTAATGAAACGGATTAGTCTTCTTCTCCCCAAACAAAAAACCTACATCCAACCATTCTGTGTGGAAAAAGAAAGCTGAGACCATACCATAAAGTAGAAGTCACAAACCGGCTGGCTATCTGTCCTTGGGTCAAATTCAGCTTGTACATGTGGTTTGGCTTGCTAACCCTCATATTGAAACATGAACTAGTTGCCATTCTTTAAGTCACAGGAAGGCTTAAATAAAAGTGTAGACTTCCAAACTCTCTTAGAATATCCTAAAATCTGGCACTTCTGACCCTAAATTTCACCTGGAGGCATTCAGCCAGAACTGGAACTGTTTTTACCCATCAGCTGAGCCACTTATTTTTCAGTAGGCCACAAACCTTGTCTCTTTCACCGTAGAAAGTCAGCTGCCTCTTACCATTTCACTCGATCATTCCTTCATTTACATTGCATGCCTGGCGACTGCAAAGCTTCTAGAAATGGACTAAGGAAAACTTGGACAATGGAATTTGATTTAATCAATAAGCAAATTCCCAAGGTCACTGGGGAACTGAAAGATGATCTAGGCAAGAAAGCCTCCCTTGAGGCCGAGAAACTCTAAACGCTTGGCGTTCCTAATGAGCAGCTGGTGTGTGTTTTGGTCTTATTTTTACGCAGTTCAAATTTGCTTTAAATGTCTTTGTGTGTGTCCTTTATTTTTAACTCTCTGTTTTTCTTAAGCAGTTTTATTGACATATAACTCACATACCATACAATTCAATGGCTTAAATAGTTGTACAATGCTCTCCAGAATCAATTTTAGAATTATTTCTTCATTTTTATACTCAGTAATATTAGCTCCCTATTTCCCCCTACCTCCCCTGACTCAACTCTAGGAAACAACTAATCAAGTTATTGTCTTTACAGATTTTCCCATCCTGGATTTCACATCAGGAACCCTAGTGATGTAGTGGGTTACATGCAAACTGACTGCTAACTGCAAGGCCAGCAGTTTGAAACCACCAGCTGCTCCTTCGGAGAAAACTGAGGCTTTCTATATTCATAAACAGTTATAGTCTCAGAAACCCATAAAGGCAGATTTACTCCATATCATAGGGTCATCATCAGAATTAACACCTGGATATTTAATGACAATGGAAACTTGCTTATCTTTTGTTATTGTTGTTCAGACAATAGGAAGAATCAGGTAAGGGTTTATATGAAAGAAGGCTTGATCAGAACTATTTATTGGCATATTAACTGGGCTATGATTAAGCATTCCCTACAAATATGAATGATTGCAAATTAGAGAACCACCATTCAGATTCTCCATTTTTAGCATTTTCTCACCACACACACACACACACACACACACATGCACACACATTTTCTCTTATCTCATCTTTATGCAGATTGTTCACTGAGCATTGTTCACATTGTACAATTAGTTGCTGACATAGTTAGGGTTTATTGTGTCAACCTGGTCAATAAAACATGTGGGATCAATTGAAGGATGGAAAGATAAATGGCTTGGTAAGCTTCATCTTTCTGGTTCTCTGGTTTCATGCTTTGTGGTGGTCAGACCATGGTGCAGCTGCCGAATCTAGTTCCCTGCTTCAGCCATCAAGGTTCACTTCCTGCAAGACATCCCTGAGGAGAAGGTCACATGGTCTTACTCTGATGCAGCCCGGGGTACTGGATCAGCTGTGTTGAGAGCCCTGCCAGTATTGAGATGCTTATATGATCACTGATCTGACTTTCCTTCTGCAGTCAGTGTCATTGTGTCTGTCTTATGAGATAAAGGAGAACTTTATGGATTGATGTCAGTCATATGGGTTAATGGTGGACTTGTGGGCTTAAGAAGCACTGGGTTGGGATTTTTTTTGATATGTACTTACCTTTTACATAAAACTCTCTCTTAAAGTATGAATTCCTGTGATTTTTTTCTCTAATGTTCTGAGACTAATACAGTTGCAGACCCAAGAAAGTTCACTTACATTCCTGTACTTTAGTCTTCTCTTTAAATACATAGTAATAATATCCTGATCAAGTTTTGCAAGGGATGAATGGGATAATGAATCTGTTCTTAGTGAGTGTTAAATAAATGTTAACTATGCTTCTTCTTTTTTTATAGTTTTCTTACTGCCCCTACTAGCTATAGCTATACAGACTTCCAAGTCTACATGTATGGAAATGTGGGAAGTTTCTCACTTCTTATGTAATCAGACTTATTATGCAAGGAATCCTACTCAACTTACTAAATCAGTTCAAACTTTCTTCCAACTGGAATGTATTTTTTAGATCTCCCCAAGTTGAAATGCTAATGATATTGTTGTATAGTTCCAAACTCTCCAGGAAAGAAGATATAAAAATAACCAAGGCAAAAAAGGAGTGATGAAAAGAAAGACAAGTAAAAAAAAAAAAAAACCAGAAGGCTGAACCCCGATGGCGTAGTGGTTGTACGCGGGACTGCGACCCACTGGGATAGAGTTTCGATTCCAGCTCCACGGAGCAAAGGCTGAGCCTCCTACTCCCACCACCTGAGGGCAGTGATGACAAAAAAAAAAAAAGAAAAGAAAGACAAGTAAGTCCTGTTCCTCTAAAGAAATTAAGCAGGGAAAGTAAGCCAATGTGAAGGTTAATGGTAGTCACAAAAATCAGAAGTTCTTTTGGAAACCAAATAATAGGGGAACAGAAAAGTATCTAAGTCATTTCCCAGAAATGAGAATTGGTAGGTCAACCCACAAAATAAGAAGTTTATAACCAAGAATTTTGAAAAAAAAATCAACAGATTCTCCTGAGTCCAAGTGAGTGTCTACTGTATTTATATTAAGGCTGTTTTGGCTTCTAACTTGGTATTATAACTATTATATATGAAGTTTTTCTGAAAAGCCCTCCTGTAAGTGGTTTGGTTCTCTACTCAGAAGTCAAGTGGTGCAGAGCATAGTAAATGCTGCTGGAGAAGCTACCACCAATGGAGGAAGGTTGGCATATGTGCCTACATGAAGGACCCTAATAATCTTCTCAGGAGATAGGATTCCAAGTAACTGGAAAATGAGTTAGGTAACATATATTCCAAATATATTAGTAAGAACTTACAATGTTTCAGGATACAGGGTGCAAATGAGAAAACAATAAACAAATACAGCAACAAAAGACAGCTGAAGTTATGATCCAGAGTAGAAGACAGGTGAATAACTCACAGTCAAGAGGAAAATGGAAGTACTGATTCTTTTCAAAAAGAAATATTTCTGATGTATTGAGAGTGAGTAATAGGGGAAATCTGTCCTCGTCTTGGTGAACAGAAAAGGTATTTTTATGAAAGTGGAGTCCAGATGATAAAGAACAATAAATCAAGCAAAATAAGTATGGAGATGGTTTCAGGTAGAAAGAACAGAATTTGCACAAGCCTCGTGGAAATAACCATCATTTGTCTATCAGTTTGTCATAATTATGGAGGCTTGAGTGTTGCTGTGATATTGGAAGCTATGCCACTGGCATTTCAAACACCAACAGTGTCATCCAAAGTCAACAGGATTCAACAGAGATTCTAGGTGAAGGAATACTACATAGAAGGAAAAGGCAGTCTCACTGCCAAGGAATGAGCCACCGGCAACCTTAGGAATAGCAATGAAACATTGTCAGATACTGAAAACTTCATTAATAGCAACAGAACTTAGTACCAGAAAATGAGCTCATCAAATCAGAAGACATTCAAAATGTAACTAAGGAAGAGCTTCTTTTTGAATGTCAACCATAACGACACAGATGGAGTAAAACCTTCAGAACCTTCCTTTACTAATGGGGCACTAATCAAAATGAAACAGTTGCAAACATTAATTAATAGCTGGAACTTAGAATGTACAAAGTATGAATCTAGGGTAATTGGAAGTTTTTAAAAATGAAGAAAGGAATGCACAAAAATCGATATCCTGAAGTAGATTGCTATTGACCTTAAGAATCAGACGGTCATAATATTACTATGTCAGGAATGAGAAATTCAAGAGGAATGGCTTCACATTCTTTATCAAAAATGACAGTTCAAGATATATCTTGAAGTGTGGTGCTGTCTATGATGGAATAATATCTAACCACAACAAGAAAATTCAGTCAATACAACTATTATATAAATTTATATAGCAGCTAATAAATCTACTGATGCAACAATGAAACATTTTTTAGCAATGTTTTCAGTCTAAAATTGATCAAACATGCAATCACAATACAATAATAATTATTGGTAATTGGAATACATAAGTTGGAAACAAAGGGGCCTGAACAACAGTTGCAGAATATCACTTTGGTGATAGAAACAAAGCTGGCGATCACTTGCTAGGATTTTGCAAGATCAATTTTTTTTCAACAACACCAATGGCAGCTATACATGTAGAATTCTACAGATGGTGTATACATAAATTATATTGACTATATCTGTAGGAAGAAGCACTGGAACAGCGCAATATCAGCAGCTAAAACCATGCGAGGTGCTGACTGTGGTTCAGTTCATCAAGTGCTCACACATAAATTCAAATAGAAATGCTAGAAAATTAAACCAAGTACAGAAGAGTCAAAATACAACTGAATATATTCCTTCTGAATTTCAAGAGCATATTTGATTAATTGAACATTAATAACAAAATATTGACAGCAAGAACATCTTACATAAAGAAAGTAAAAGGTCATCAAAAATACAGAAAGAAAATATCAAAGAGGATGGCAAAAGAGAATCTTCAACTTGCTTTTAATCATAGAGTGACTGAAGCAAATTGAAGAAAAGAAGTAAAAAAAAAACAATCTGGATAGAACGTTTAAAAGGGCTGGTCAGGGGCTGAGCCCCGGTGGCATAGTGGTTGTGCACGGGACTGCGGCCCACTGGGATGGAGGTTCGATACCGGCTCCCAGGAGCAAAGGCTGGGCCTCCTACTCCCACCACCAGGGCAGTGATGCCTAAAAAAAAAAAAAAAAGTTAAAAAAAAAAGGGCTGGTCAGGAAGTCCGGGTAATCTGACATATGCAATAGCTTAGAATTGGAAAATCCTAAAGGAAGAACGCACTTAGGTAAAAACTTAAATAAAAAAATTAAGAAAAATCTTGAGACTTAAGTTGTAATGTTGAAAGATTCAGTGGGAAAGGTATTGAACAATGAGCAAGGATCAAAAGCAGATGAAAAGAACACAGAGAATCAGTGTACCAAAATGAACACTTAAGCATTTCAAGAGGGAGCAGATGACCTCTTGGTACCAAAAGAAGTTCAAGCTGCATGGAAAGCATCAGCCAAAAACAAGGGTCCAGAAATTGATGGCCTACTAATTGAAATGTTTCAAAAAGCTGATGAAGTACTGCAATCACCCAATCTTCTGTGCCAAGAAATTCAGAAGACAACTGATAAGAAGAGATTCCTATTTGTACACAATCCAAAGAAAGTTGGTCCAACAGAACAGAACATCTTGATATCACATATAAGTAAAATGTTGCTGGAGATCATTCAACAATAGTTGCAGCAATATATTGACAGAAAACTGACTAACAGGAGCTTATTTTTATTTTATTGGCTATGTCAACACATTGTTGTGTGGATCACAACAAACTATGGATAGCCTTCAGAAAGATAAATCTTCCAAAAGACTTCATTACTTATGTAGAACATGTACGTGGATAAAGAAGCAGTTGTGTGAACAGAATATAGAGAGACAGCCTGGTTTAGAATTAAGAAAGTCATATGTCAGGGTTCTATTATCTCACCATACTGATTCAAAACATTGTGAATGTGAGGGAGTGCAGTGTGGAAACCCAAAGCCCATCTGTAGGCAACTGAACATCCTCTTACCGTAGGGTCGAGAGGAGGAGATGTGCTAGTTAGGGTGCAGTGTAGCAACAATGAAACATACAACATAGTTCTTACATGCTCCCTCCCCCATCCAATTCCAACTATGATGATCCCAAATCTACCTTACAAATATGGCTAGAGCAGAGGATGCACAATGGTACAGAAAGGAACTGGAAACACAGTGAATCCAGAACAAATGATCTCTCCAGAACCAATGGTGAGGCACAGGATGAACAAGGCAGTTGTCTGGTCCAAAGATCTAAAAGCAAGAGAAAGGGTGGGACTCACTGAGAACCAGGTCCAGAGTCCCATTATGCGAGTGCCTGAATTACAAAGTCTGCTGAATGGCAAATCTAGAGCAGTGTCAGAAGCCAAAGTGAGGGCATTGATAGGAAAAAATTGGGACCCTGAAACATGGGATGGGAATATATGGACTGATGATCCAGAAGAAGAGGCTATTGCCTCTAGAAACAATTGAACCAACCCAGTCGGTAGACCCACCCCTCTCAGCTGAAGATAGTAATCCACTATCAACAAAACAACCCAATCTGAGCAGATTAACCAAACTACTCTAGGTGAAACACCAGGTGGGGCTGCATCTCTACCATTGCCTGAGGGAGATGCCTTACAAGATAGTGCTGGAAACACCCAGGAAACACCTTCACCATAGTTTCTGCTAGACCTGTAACTACAATTAAGGCAAGGAAAGCTGCTAAGGGTGAGGTCGAGGTGATTACTCAAGAAGTATGCTATACTCACAAAGAACTGATAAAGCTTTCAAATACAGTACAAGCAGAAGCCTGGGGAGTATCCCTGGGATTGGATACTGAGGGTGTGGGACACTGATGCAAGAAATGTAATGTTAGATCAGTCTGAGTTTCTGGATATGGGACCCTAAGCCCAGACTCTCTTTCAATGTCTCAGCAAGAGAAGCTAAGAGAGGATCCAACTCCTTATTTGGCTGGTTCAATGAGGCATGGCCTGCCAGGTGGCCTAGATTAGACCAACTTGAGGTGCCAGACCTACCTCGGTACACTGGAGAAGGGATCCAAAAGCTGAGGGAAATTGGTATGGTGGAATGGATCTATCAGGATACTCCCATAGACCCCAAAAGGGGGTGTCCTGAGGACATATTCTTCCCTACAACCATAAGGAATAAGTTTGTGAGGTGGGCCCCAGACTCCTATAATTGCTATGTTGTGTGCACCAGGATTAACTGTGGGAACTCCCCTTAAGTGAACTCTGACATTTGCCCATGATGGGGCTGATTGGACTCTGTGGTGACAGAGGGCAAGTGTCAGCACTGAATCAACAGAGATAGAGTGGACATGGTTATAATAGACAACAAGGCTTTCGTCGTAATCAAAGCAGCCTGTCTCATGTGGAATTATGGCATTGGCTACTAGTCATGACATCCCTAGGAATGAAATACATGGGAAACCTACAAAATATTTATGTGACCTATACAGGCAGAAGAATGCTGGCTCAGGTGAACAGCGGGATAGGTAGTCACAATCACTCAACCAATTCCAGACCTGAGCCAGTTTACCGACCACTAACCCCTTGAATGAGGGGAAGGCTGGGTCCCTTGGAAGGAGGACCCTGCTACATCACCAAAGGTTTATGCTGTTAGTCTTTCTTCTAGCTTTCCCCAAAGGGACCTGCGGCCTTTCACAAGAGTGACTGTTCATTGGGGGAAAGGAAATAATCAAGCTTTTCGGGGATTACCGGACACTGGCTCTGAACTGACACTAATTCCAGGGGACCCAAAATGTTTTGAAGGCTAGCCAGTCAGAGTGGAGGCTTGTGGAGGTCAAGTTATTAATGAAGTTTTAGCTCAGGTATGCCTCACTGTGGGTCCAGTGGGTTCCCGAACCCATTCTGTGGTTATTTCTCCAGTTCCAGAATGCATCATTGGAATAGACATACTTAATAACTGACGGAACGCCCATATTGCATCTCTAAAATGTGGAATAAAGGCTATCACAGAGGGAAAGGTCAATGGAAACCATTAGAATTGCCATTGCCTAGGAAAATAGTAAACCAAAAGCAATACTGCATTCCTGGAGGGATTGCAGAGATCAGTGCCACCATCAAAGACTTGAAAGATGCAGGGGTGGTGATTCCTACCACATCTCCATTTAACTCACCCATTTGGCCTGCAAAGAAGACAGATGGATCCAGGAGAATGACAGTGGATTATTGTAAGCTTAATCAGGTGGTGACTCCAATTGCAGCTGCAGTTCCAGATGTGATCTCATTGCTTGAACTTAATACTTCTCCTGGTACTTGGTATGCAGGTATTGATCTGGCCAATGCCTTCTTCTCAATACCAATCTCAAGGGACCACCAAAAACAGTTTTCCTTCAGCTGGCAGGGGCAACAGTACACTTTCACAACTCTCCCCCAGGGGTACATCAAGTCTTCTGCCCTGTGCCATAATTTAGTCCGAAGGGACCTGGATGACCTATCTATTCCACAGAGTGTCACACTAGTCCATTATATTGATGGCATCATGCTGATTGGACCCACTAAGGAGGATGTATCAAAGACTTTAGATTCATCAGTATGGCATCTGTGTACAAGAGGTTGGGAAATTAACCCAACAAAGATTCAGGCACTCTCCATCTCAGTAAAACTCCTAGGGGTCCAGTGGTGTGGAGCATGTCGAGTTATTTCTACTAAAGTGAAGATTAAGCTATTGCAATTGGCTCCCCTAACAAGGAAACAGGAGGCACAGTGCCTACTGGGCCTCTTTGGATTTTGGAGGCAACATGTCCCTCATTTGGGTGTTCTACTTCAACCTATTTATCAAGTGACACGAAAGGCCTCCAATTTTGAGTGGGGCCTGGAACAAGAAAAGACTCAACAGGTTCAGGCTGCTGTGCCAGCTGCTTTGCCACTGAAACCACATGATCCAGCTGACCCAATGGTGCTAGAAGTATCAGTTATTGATAAAGATGCAGTGTGGAGTCTTTGGCAGGCCCCTGTTGGTGAATCATAGCGTAGATCTTTGAGATTTTGGAGTAAAATCCTGCCATCCTATGAAAAACAGCTGTTGGCCTATTACTGGACCTTGGTGGAGGCTGAATGCCTCACCATGGGCTACCAAGTCACCATGAGGCCTGAACTACCCATCACGAATTGGGTATTGTCTGACCCACAGAATCATAAAGTTGGACATGCAGAGAAGCACTTCGTTGTTAAATGGAAATGGTACATATGAGATCGGGACAGGACCTGAAGGTACAAGTAAGCTGCATGAAGAAGTGTCCCAGATGCCCACAATCCCCACTCCTGTCACATTACCTTCTCTCTCCCAGTCTGCACCTATGACTTCCTGGGGAGTTTCATATGAAAATTTAACTGATGAACAGAAAAGTCATGCTTGCTTCACAGATGACTCTGTATGATATGCAGGTGCCACTCATAAGTGTACAGCAGCAGCACTACAGCCCCTTTCTGGGATCTCCATAAAAGATAGTGGTGAAGGAAAATGCTCCCAATGAGCAGAACTTCAAGCAGTACATCTGGCCATTCATAAAAATGGTCAGATGTGAGACTGTATACTGATTGATGGGCTGTGGCTAATGGCTTAGCTTAATGGTCAGGGACTTGGGAGGAACATGATTAGAAGATTGGTGACAAGGAGCTGTGGAGAAGAGGTACGTGGATGGATCTCTCTGAATGAGCCAAGAAAGTTAAGGTAATCATGTCTGATGTGAATGCTCTCTGAAGATCTCTCTGAAGAGGAGAACTTTAACAACCAAGTGGATAAGATGACACTCACTGTGGAGTCTGGCCTTCCTCTTTCCTCTGTCACTCTCATTATTGCCCAATCGGCACATGAACAAAGTGGACATGGTGGCAGGGATGGAGGTTATACATGGGCGCAGCAACATAGACTTCCACTCACCAAGGCTGACTTGGCCACAGCCTCTCCTGAGTGCCCCATTTGCCAGCAGCAGAAACCATCGTTAAATCTGAGATGTGAGACCCCTTGGGGAGCGGGAGGAGGTCAACCAGCAACTTGGAGGCAAGTTGATTATACAGGACCATTCCCATTACAGAAGGGCCAGCGTTTTGTTCTTACATCTATTCTGAATATGGATTTCCCTTCCCTGCATGCAATGCTTCTGCCCAAACCACCATTCAAGGACTTACAGATTGCCTCATCCACCGGCATGGCATTCCACATAGCATTGCTTCAGATCAAGGAACTCACTTCACAGCAAATTCAGTGCAGCAATAGACCCATGCCCATGGAATCCACTGGTCATATCATGTTTCTCATCATCCTGAACCAGCTGGCTGATAGAACGATGGAGTGGGCTCCTGAAGACACAACTGTGATGCAAACCACATGGCAACAACTTGTGGTGATGGGACATTGTTCTTCAAGAAGCTGTATATGCTTTAAACCAGTGACTAATATATGGTGCTGTGTTTTCAATAGCCAGAATTTATGGATCTAGGATCCAAGGGTTGGAAGCTGGAGTGTAACCACTCACTGTTACTCCTATTGACCCACTTGCAGCATTTTTTCTTCCTGTCCCAGCTACCCTATGTGCTTCAGGTCTGGACATCCTGGTCCTGAAGGAACTCTCCCACCTGGGAACACAGCATGGATTCCACTGAACTGGCAGTTGAGAATGCCCCCTGGCCACTTTGGGCTTCTCAAGCCTTTGGACCAACAGGTCAGGAAGGGTGTCACTGTACTGAGTGGTGTGATTGGCCCAGATTACCAAGAAGAAATTGGACTGGTGTTATATAATGGGGGTACAGAAGAATATGTTTGGAATCCAGGAGATCCCATAGGTCTACTCTTAGTGCTACCATGCTCTGTGATAAGAGTAAATGGTAAATTACAGCAACCCCATCATGACAGGACATCTAATGACCTGGATCTTTTTGGAATGAAGATCTGGCTCACCCCACCAGACAAAAAACCACAACTAGCTGAGGTGGTTGCTGAGGGCAAAGGTAATACAGAATGGATAATAGAAGAAAATTCTACCTACCCGTTATAACCACACGATCAATTGCAAAAGTGAAGTTTGTGATTGTTCGTGTATTTTCTGTATATGGGTTTATTGAATATCTTTTCTTTGTTCATGTATGATATATTGGCTACAATTGGATCAATGTGTTCTCATTTATATGTATGATAGATGATTGATATTAAGTATAAATTTGATTTCATTGATGTCTGGAAATTTTATATGGCTAAGTAATTGTGTACAGGTGCCATACTGGCAAGGGATGGATTGTTTTGGTGCCAACATGGCCAAAGATGATAGGTAGGTCTGTTGTGATGACATGACCCATGAACACACGAGATCAATTGAAGGGTGGAAATAGAAAAGGTTTGGCAAGCTCCACCCTTGCTCTCTTGCTTTTGGATCTTCAAACTAAACAGCTGCTTTGTTCGTCCTGGGTCTTGACCTCCAAGCAACACTACCTGTGGGACGCCTAATTGTGGACTATCCAGCTGTGAGTTAAGGTTTTGTGTTAGTCCAGGTAAACTAGAGAAACAAATTTCATAGACACGCATATAAATATAAGGAAAAGGTTTACATATAAGAGAAATAGGACATTAAGAAAGCATCCCAATCCAGTGCAGTACAAAGTCATAAGTCCAATATTAACCCATATGCCTGATATCAGTCTATAAAGTCTCCCTCGGACTCACGAAGTTACAGGTCAGTGGGTGCAGAGTCCCGGCGCTGGCAGAGGTCTTCACATGGCTCCTCGCTTCCAAGGCTCAGAGTCCATCAACAGCAAAAGTAAGTCATTGCTGGCAGAGGTCTCCATGTGGCCGCCCCAGCTTCAGAGATCTGCCTCCATCAGGACAAAACCATGTGGTCTCTCCGCCGGCTCCTCCAGCTTCTCAGGCGTTGCCATCTTGACTTGCCTGTGATTCATCGCCTCTCACTAACTCCCAATGACTGGGGAAGATAGCTTCTCTTCTTCACGAGGGAAATAGAAATCCATGCCCACATAGAGGCCTCATTGGCTACTCAATGGCTATCTCCAGATTAACAGGCTAGTAGACTCCACTCCTACATTTCAATCATAAAATTAACATAAGCACATGACTGCCACAAGCTTCCTTCAAGTTATACTTCACCACGCTCCTGAAATGTACATCTCTTCAGCTGGAGACTCATGGACTCTGTCATCTGGCTGACTGTTGGTTCTGTCATGTGGCTGACTGTTGGTGACCTGCTTTGCTGTTTGCTGCTTGTAGTTGGATAGCCTGAATTGCTCTACAGAGGACTACGCGACGGCCCTCAAGACTCCCAGGACCGTTGGTCTACTAGCTGTCTCATGTAAGTGAGTTGCACCAAGCCATTGTACTGCTTTATAGATTAGTTAACTGTTTATTTCTTATCATATATATATATATATATATATATATATATATCCTTCTATCTATATAAATATATAAAGAGAATTACTAGTGTCCTGGTTTTATTTCTCTAAGATAATACTTCCTGACACAACTACTTAACCCTACATCTATAGGTTTATTTCAGAGAAGAATACTAAGTACATTCTATCAAGAAAGGTTAGGCTTCTTTAGCAAATAGTGCCTGGATAACTGAATCTCCATAAATAAAAGAATTAATTTGGATCAATACCTCACACTATATAAAAATTAATTCAAAATTGTTCAAGACCTAAACAATAAAATTAAAACTGTAAGCTTTTTATAATCACAAAGATAAAATTCTAAGCTCTTGTTTTACACAATAAATTCTTAAATGTGACACTAAAAGCATGAACAATAAAAGGAAAATGAATATATTGTATTTTATCAAAATTTAGAGCATGTACATATATAAATATTTTGAGGGGGGCTTCACTGTCCTCTGGTGGTGGAAATAGGAGGCCCAGACTTTGTTCCTGTGGAGCCATGCTGTAATTGAACCTTGATCCCAGTGGGCCGCAGTCCTGTGCACAACCACTATGCCACTGGGACTCAGCCTATAAATATTTTTTAAAGTGAAGAATGACCCATATTATGAGAAAAAAGTAGGGATCATGGTTTAATATCCAGAATATATAAAAAAAAACACCTACAAATCAATAATGAAAAGACAAACTAAACTTAAGAATAGACAAAGGATTGGCATGGACATTTCTCCCAAGAAGATGTACAAATGACCAATAAGTACATGAAAACAAGCTAATTTCCTTAGTCTTTGAACCAAATTAACCCAAACCACTGCCATCAAATTGATTTAGGCACATAGTGACCCAAAGCAACGATTCCAAGGCTTTGAAAATCTTTACAGGAGCAGACGGCCTCATTTTTCTCTCAGAGAGCAGCTGGTGGGTTTGAACCTCAGACTATGTGATTAGCATTCCAAGACTTACTTGACAGCACTACCGGGGAAGTAGTCATTAGATAAATGGAAGTTAAAAAATGAAATACCACTCCACACTCAATAGATGTTTACTTGTGCATCAGAATCAACTTAATGGCAGTGCATTTCATTTGATTTTTATTTTGTTTTGTTTTATACATGGCTGATGAGAATAATTTGCTTGGTTTGTGAAAAGTTAAACATAGAATGGCAATATGACCTAGCAATTCCACGCCCAAATAGACATCCAAAGGAATGGAAAGCATGGACTAAAACAAATACTTGAGTACAAATATCCATTGAAGCATTTTCCACAATGGCCAAAAGGTGAAAATTACCCTATATTTAATAGCTGATGACTGGAGAAACAAAATGCATTATATACATAAGGAATAGTATTCATCCATAAAAGAAATTAAGCTTTGACATGTATTAAGAAATGGATAAATCGGGCTGAGCCCCAGTGGCATAAGTGGTTGAGTGCAGGACTGCGGCCTGTGGGTTTGGTAGTTCAAATCCAGCAGCGGCTCTCAGGAGCAGTGCTGGGTAGCTCCCATGACCACCAGAGGGCATTGATGCTCTCCCTCCAAAAAAGAAATGGATACATCTTGAAAAATATGGTATAGGTGCAAAAAATACAAATATTATGATTCTACTTACATTCAGTCTAGAATAAGCAAGTGCAAAGAGAGAAATACTTGAAGTAGTGGTTGGTTATTTCCAGGAGGGTGGGGAAGGAAAAACTAAGTATTTTTTGTCATCTTTGCTGTGGGGTTGCTGAGTTTCTGTTGGGGTCATGGATTGGATAACAGAATAATGATTATGGTTGGTGTCATTAAATTATACTTCACAATGTATATATTTTATCACAATAAAACTAAAACAAACAAAATACACACATGTATTGGGGAGGTGAAAAAGCCATATGTGGGCCCATAGCAAAATCTATTTTCAGAAACTACCTGAGAAAATTATATGCTTCCATCTCAAGCTGGTCTCTAGATTCCATGCAAGCCTGCCTAAGTATTGAAAGATAGCCCTACAGAGAAGCAATTTGTAATGATTAGGAGAGGGAACATCTCAGCCCAGTGTTCAAGGAAATCTCTTTAAAAATGTTAGTTGATCATGATAGTTCTTGCCTTGAGAAAGTACTTGAGTGGCAGCCCAATGCCCATCTGCTGTCTTAATACTACCCCTATAAGTATATGCACATAAAACTATTTCTGCATTATCATATATAAATACATTTATCTATGTACATGCCTGAATTTAGACCTCTATAAATGTATGGATTGTGATAAGAGTTGTACAAGTCCTCAATAAGGTAATTTTTAAAGTTAGTTGAAAGAACTAGGAGGCAATGGACATTTATAGAGATCTATATATAGGCATGTACATATGTTAATAGATGTTAATATGATCATGGGGAAATAGATCTATGTACATATCTTTATAAGTTTAGAATTAAGGAAGCAGATGAACATTGGACATCAACTCAAGTACTCCCTCAACACAAGAACAGCTTGTTCTAATAGCATTTTGATGCTCACCTTCCTAACACGATTGCTGAAGAAAAATGGATGCATAAGCAAATGTGGTGAAGAAAGCTGATGGTGCCTGGCTATCAAACAATACAACATCTGGGCTCTTAAAAGCTTAAAGATAAACAATTTGCCCTCTAACTGAGAAGCAACAAAGCCCACATGGAAGAAACACACTACCCTGTGTGATCATGAGTTATTGACAGGATCAGGTATCAGGCATCAAAGACCCAGAACAAAAAATCATGTCACTGTGAAGGGGTTGAGGTGGAGAGAATATGGAGTGGAGGTGAAAAGCAGCAACTGGAAATTCCCTTACAGTAGGGTCATGGGGAGAAGTCAGTCCAGTCAGGGTGCAGTATAGTACTGATGAAACAGACACCATTCCTCTGGTTCTTTTAATTCCCCCTATTATCATGATCCTAATTCTACCTCACAAATCTGGCTAGACCAGATCATGTACATGGGTACAGATAAAAGCTGGAAACACAGGAAATACAGGACAGATAACTCCTCAGAAACAATATTCAGAGTAGTCATACCAGGAGGGGAAGGGGAAGGTGGGGAGATAAAGAGGAAACTGATCACAATAACTTATCTATAATTCCCTCCCAGGGGGGATAGACAAAAGATAAGGGTCGCAAAGGGAAGTATCAGACAGTGCAAGACATGGAATAATAATAATAATTTCTAAATTATCAAGAGTTTATGAGGGAGGTTGGGGGAGGGGGAAATGGGGTCTGATACAAAGGGCTCAAGTATTAAGAAAATGTTTTGAAAATTATGATGGCAACAAATGTACAAATGTGCTTGACACAAGGGATGCATGTATAGATTATGATAAGAATTGTATGAGCCCCCAATAAAATGATTTTTTAAAAGTCACTTGAACACAAGCTAAGAAACATGTCTATGTACATCCAAGGAGGCAATCTTTGCAAAAAAGAGCTAGGGTAAATCATTAAACAAATAGACTCCTATACCCTTCAACGAATTAAAAACCTAGAGAAAGAATCATCGAATATCTATAATCATCATATTGTAATACCCAAATATCTCATTTTCAAACAACAACAAAATCACGAGATATAGAAAATATATAAAGGAGGGTGGATTAAAAAGAATAAAATGATGCAAAAAAAAATTGTCCTTTGGCAAACCCAATAATGAACTTGCTGGATAATAATTTAGATTTGGGCCTGAGCCCCGGTGGCGTAAGTGGTTGAGTGCGGGACTGTGGCCTGCGGGCTTGGCAGTTCAAATCCAGCAGCGCCTCTCAGGAGCAGCATTGGGTAGCGCCCATGACCACCAGAGGCAGTGATGTCCACAAAAAAAAAAAGAATTTAGATTTGAAGCAAACAAAGAAACTACATTAAAATAAGAATATCATGAAAGTAAATTATATAAAGGAACCTAATAGAAATATTTAAAGTAACATACAACTGAAATTTTAAAATTTCATGGAGAGACTTAACAAATTTAAACTGAAAGAAGAAAGAACTGACAAATGTGCAGATAGCACAATAGAGATGACCAAATCTGAGAAGCCCAAGTGCTAAATGAATGAAGAGAGAGGGTGGGGCAAATGGTTTGTTCTCATCTTGTACTATAAAATTACCAGTTCTAAAACACAACCTGACACCACAAAAGAAAAGGCCTGGCAGTTTACTTCCATAATATTACAGCCAATTCTACTCAGATCAGTTAAAGGTACAAGAAAACAAAACAGAGAAATAATTTAATAAGAATATTTGTGATTCACCAGTAAAAATGAACGAAGCAAAGTGAACCATACCAAGGTCTATTGGAGGTAATGAAAAATTTTGGAAATAGATCATGGTGACAATTGCACAATTGGATTGATATAATTAATGTCATTGAATTGTAAACTTAGAAACGGTTAAAATAGCATTGATAAATATATATTACCACAACCAAAGTTTTATTTGAAAAGTCACTGCTCTAGTTTTGCTTGCTTTTAATTTTATTTGTGAAAGCAATTAATATAGTTTAGAAAAGGTCATATTTAGAGACACCTAGCATTATTAATATTGATTCTAAGACATAGTGAGCTACTTCTTTTTTTTGAGAGAGAGAGAGCTACTTCTTAATATGCTTATCTTTTTCTGAATTCCAAAGTTTTCATTTGATAGTTTATTGTCTTAAAATTCTACATTACTAGTTCTATATGTTCACAACTACCTTCAGTGTTTGAAAATCTCTATGCCTACAGAAATCAGGAAGGAGTCCTCGGCGAACGGTTGGGTAAGTAGTGGACTACTAAGCAAGCACAAATTTGACAATTCAAATACACCTACTGATCTTTAGAAGATGAAGCTATGTGCTCCCATAAAGATTACAGCCTCTGAAAACTCTATATGTCGTCCATGACATAACTCATATATGCATTAGGCAGACTTGATAGAAAGTGGATTTGTTTTGTGTTTCTGTGTGTGCCTGTATTATCTCATGAAAATCACTATCTTGGGCTTGTAAAATTGTTAGGTAAATTATTTGTCTACTCTAAAAGTTTTCAGGGGAAAAGGGCAGGATTATATATCAAGCGTACCTGGCCATCTGAGCCCCACCCCTCTTCTAAATTGAACATTTAGCATGACAAAGGTTGCACACTCTCTAGCCTGCGTTTTGGCACAGCAAGGAGACCGCTGGAGCTCAGCAAGATCCCTGTATGTCAGCCTACTACATGGAAGACAGCTCTCTTTAGAGTTACTTAAAGCACTCCACTGTTGATTGATGAACAGCCCAACTCACACAACAACCTTGTCTCACCCCTTTAATCATATCGATTTGCTACAGTAAAGAAAAGGGGGAGGAAAGAACTACCCACTAATTATCCACATATGAGCCAAGTGCAAAGTTCCACTCTGCAAAATAGGAATGAATGAACTTTGTAAATCACTAACACCTAATTTTCATCTATCTTATAATAAATTTTTAGTTACATTAGAAAGAAACGAATGTATTTTCCTTGAGCAAACTAAGAAGTACCTTTTAGCCACCTAGTCCAACGTCTGTGTCTCTCACCTTCTCCACTGGTGGTTTAAAGTTAGGCATTTTCGAGGTCTTTGTAATATTTTTTAAATAAATGCAATTCTATCATATGGAAACATAGCAGGATTTTTCTGTCTTATTTTTATTTCCTTCTTTCTCTCTTCCTTCATTCTTTTCTACATAAAATATTCCGTACAGTAGAACATTATTTGAAAATGCTGTGGTTGTTCTAGCCCAGGTTGTTTCATACAGTGCTTAATTATTTCAACTGCTGTGTACAAATTATTACAGAAATATACCACATTTCATTTATCCCTTCCCCTGTCGGTAGACATTTTGGTTATTACGCCTTCTCATTCTCACAAATAGCACCGCAAGGAGCAGTACTCTGGTACTCCAAGTCCAAGCCAGACCCATTGTCCTCACAACAAGGTGTCCAGGAAACCTGACAATCCAATCACAATGTGCAACAACGCTCAGGGGGAGCTGCAAGGAGCACCTCTCTGCCACGCTAGCCTCTGTCAGCAGGGGATGGTGGCCAATCTCTTTCCCCATTACCTTGCAATCTTGGTCTCATTTTCAGATTCAAATGCAAAATGTCACTATTTCCCCTAAAAAATGAACACATTCCTATGGGGCTGTTCCTTGTTTAATATTCCTTCCACTTCTCCCCTTGGTTAAACTGGGCCCCAGGGACTCTTAGGCCTAAGAAGAACAAGTTTTTCCTGCACATGCACATGAAAGGAGTTTGGAGGAATGGGCCTAAGCAGCCACAGGGGGTTTTGTTGGAGATAAGAATGATTTTTTAAAAGCCAACAACAACAACAAGAACCACAGCAGGAGGTTGAGTGTGACACAGGTTTCTTTCAAACTTGGTACCTTCCACCCCAGGAATACAATCCTGGCCCTGTTTCCCGGGCCCCACGGCCATTTCAGAGTTATGAAGTCATAACAGCTGCGATTGCAGGCTCGGGCCATGAAAGCGGGAAGCAAGCTGGCCGGCGTCCCATTCCCCCGCCAGCCGGAAATACATGCTCGCTGAAGCTAAAACAATCACAGGGGAAAATCTGGAGCAAAAGTGAGGGGGAAAGACGCCTGACATTGGTGGGACCAGCAAGGGGAAAACAGATTCTCCCCAGCGGCAGGATACCTTGCTGTCCTGCTGCTTGGAAACCAGCATGTCACTGCGGGACCTGTCAGATTCAAGGCAATCTCACCCTGGCTAGATTTAGCAAGCATTGCCTCCAGCACGCCTGGCCGGGGCCAACCAAACTCCCACACAGTAAACACTCTAAGAGCATATGGGCAGAAATTAAGGACTTGGGGTAGAGGTTTGGGGACTGAACATCTTCATTTGGGAGAAATGTCTTACGGTGCCTTCAGCTTAGGCGGGGTGCCCGGGCGTTGGTCTCTTGCTTGGTCTGTGAACGTGGAAAAAAGCAATGTAAGTGCCAAGTCACAACAGAGCACGTCATGGGCCCAGCGCTTTACAGTCTGCTTCATGAGCCATTTCTCCGAGCATGCCAGGCAGTAGATTTCTCCGTGTCACTATAGCAGATGTGGATCTGAGCATAGGAGCTGCCCAGGGGCACTGGGACCTCCCGAGAATTTTGGGAAGTGAAATAAGGAGTTTGGTGTTTAAATGGCCTCTTCTTTTTTCACGAAGAGGGTAATCCTATGTCGTGATTTTATGCCACTTCAAAATTTGGACTCTGATCTGCCCTTTGCCTGGTCCATGAGTGTCTCTGGTTGTGTCATGATGCTTTGCTATTGTCTGCGTGATGCAAGGAGCTGCAAAGGACCTCATGACCTAATTCATCTGAGCCTTCCTTTGTTCTGGAATGAGGGTCCGTGCTCTTGTGACTGGGAGCGTCGCACAGGCATTGACCATGGAGTAAAGAGCTGAGGCATTGCTGGAAGGATGGATAGTAATATTGGGGTGTTTCAGAGAGCTGCAGATCTGGAAGTCAATATTACTGTTATCAACCCGTGGAGATACTTTTTGTATGACCCTGTTTCTCTTTTCCAAACTCTCAGTGGCCTCTCCATGACTGTGGCAGGCATGTGCTTATGTTAATTTCATGATTGAGATGTAGGGATTGGAGTCTAGTCTGTTAATCTGGAGCTAGCCATTGAATAGCCAATGAGGCCTCTGTGTGAGCATGGCTTTCTCCTGAGACGTCTGGGAAATCTTGCAATATTTCCTGCGTGAACATTAGAAGCTATCTCCCCAGTTGTTGGGAGTTAGTCTCAGAGATGATGAATCACAGACAAGACAAGAGGAGCCTGAGATGTCTGAGGAGCCGGAGAAGCCACATGGCTTTGCCCTGATGGAGCCAGACCTCTGAAGCTGGAGAGGCCATGTGGAGACCCCTGCCAGTGATGAGTTGCTTCTGCCACCACTGGATGCTGTTGATGAACCCTGAGCCCTGGAAACGAGGAGCCCTGGGGAGACCCCTGCCAGCGCCGGCACTCTGCACCCGCTGACCTGTGACTTCGTGAGTCGGAAGGAGACTTTATAGACTGATATTGGGCATATGGGCTAATATCGGACTTATGACTTTGTACTGGACTGGATTGGGATGCTTTCTTAATGTCCTATTTCTCTTATATATAAACCTTTTCCTCGTATCCATATCTGTGTCTATGAAATTTGTTCCTCTAGTCTACCCGGACTAACACAATGACGAATACCAACACCAATTGCTATGAAGTCAGCTCGGTAGAACTGTGCTGCTTTGGAGTATTATTTACTCTTTTGAAAGTCAGCTGCCCAGCCACTGGCTGTATTCAGACGTCCAAGTTTTCCATGAGCAGCCAAGCCTGATGACTATTTGCACTGTTCAAGGACTCCCCTTTACCTGTCACTTCGGCTGCAGACTCATGGTGACCCCAGGCACAATGAGTTTACACTGCCACGACCCTAGAGTTGTCGTTGGCTGCTTTTCAAAGGAGGTTTACCAGGCCTCTCTTACCAAGCTGACTTAGTGCTGGAGACTCTACAGCATAGCACCAAGCACCAGGCACCATGCAAGCCCTGCTGACCCATGGCTGGTGGCTGGCCTTAAGACTCACATGAAAGTCAAGAGTCTGAGCCACCGTGGTCACTAACATTATATCTTCTTTTCAGTGTTTATTATTATTTTTTATTTATCTTTAAAAAAGGTTTATTGACATATAATTCACATATCATATACTTCAGTAGTTCCATTTTATCAAAAAATAGTAGCACAAAAATCATTACTATAATCAATCCTAGAACATTTCCTTACTTCTTGTACTTATTGTTGTTAGCACCTCATTTCCTTCCAATTTCCCATACTATACCTCCTCTAAGCCACTAATCCAGTTACTGTCTATGGAAATTTATCTATCCTAGATTTCATGTACTAGAAAACATATCCCCCCCCCAAAAAAAGCAGAAGATTAAAAAACAAAGCAGAGAAAAATCTGTCGAAAAGAATATTAGAAAGTAAAACAAAATTTAAATGGGTCATAAAGGACAACACATGATGGGTTAGATTTAAGCCTAACTGGTTTTGCAATGAGGATCCCTGGTGGTTTATGGGTTATGCATTTGGCAGTGAACTGTGTGGTTGGCAGTTCAAAGCCACCAACAGCTCTGCTGGTAAAAGACTGCACTTTCTACTCCCAGAAGCACTTACAAGCTTACAACTTGTCTCTTCAACAAGTTGTACTCTAGACTGCTGCTTCCATATGTATTGATTATGGATCAGAACCCGACAAAATCCTGCACAAAATCCTTTTCTCCATTTAGCATGATGGTCCAGTTGTGAGGACTTTGGCCATCCTTAGACTGAGTTGTAATCCTTTCTGATGGCTGCAGACTTTGATCTGCATCAGCAAGTACTTCAAGTGTTCTTCACTTTCAGCAAGTAAAGTTGTGCCGTCTGCATATGGCAGATTCTTAACAAGTCTTCCTCCAATCCTGATGCCACCTTCTTCTTCATATGATCCAGATTCTCTGATTCTCTGTATGCTCAGCATACAGATCGAATAAGAATAATAAAAGGATACAACCCTGTGGCACACCTTTCCTGATTTTAAACCATGCCATATTCCCTTCCCTGTTCTAAAAACTCTCTCTTAACCTACAGAGAAGTTCCCCATATACACAAAGAAGTTTTTTAGAATTCCCACAAATCACAAAGTATGTTAGTCTGGGTACATTAGAGAAACAAATCCACAGAAACTTGTATGTATATAAGAGAGAGTTTTAGGGCTGAGCCCCAGTGGCATAATGGTTGTGTGCGGGACTACGGCCCACAGGGTTGCTGATGATGCAAATCCACCAGCACCTCTCCAAGAGCAAGCCTGTGTCTCCTACTCCCAGCAGGGCAGTGATGCCCACCAAGAGAGAGAAAGAGAGAGAGGGAGAGAGAGAGAGAGAGAGAGAGAGAGAGAGATATTCATATAAAGGGTAAGTGTACATTACAAAATCACCTCAACCCAGTGTTGTCCAAGCCCTTAAGTCCAATATTACACCATGTGCCCAACACCTATCTACAAAGTCTCCTCTATCTCACAAAACACTTCCAAGGACACTGACTGCAAAAAGAAAGCAGAATCAGTGAGTGTGTGAGCATTTCAACACTGGCAGGGGTCTCCAACGCTGCTGCTCCAGCACGCAGGGCTGAAGATGTGACTGCTCCTCAGGGATATCTCACAGGAAGTAAGCCTTGCCAGCTGAAGCAGGGAACTGGCTAAGGCAGCAGCACCCTGGTCTGACCATCAGAGAACAAGAGGCTCAAGAACCAGAAAAGATGAGACTCACAGAGCCATTTATCTCTCTGTCCCTCAATCCAACATGTGCATGCTGGCACAATAAACTTTATATCTCATGGTCCACACAGCTGAATGCCTTTGCATAGTCAATGAAACACAAGTGAACATTTTTCTGGTATTCTCTGTTTTCAGCCAAGACCTATCTGACATGAGTGATGATATCCATTTTTTCAAATCCTCTCCTGGATCCAGCCTGAACCTCTAGCAACTTCCTATCAATGTACTGATGCAACCGTTGTTGGATATTTTAAGCAAAATGTTACTTGCATGTGATGTCCATGATATTTTAATATAGTTTGAACATTCCGTTGACTTGCCTTTTTTTTTGGAGTGGATACAAATATGAATCTCTTCCAGTCAATTGGCAAAGTAGCTGTCTTCCAAATATCCTGACATAGATGATTAAATACTCTCGGTATTTCATCAGTTAGTTGAACCATTTAAGTTGATATTCTATAAATTCCTGGAGCATCGCAGTAAGTGTGGAATATTATAATGCATAGAATCTCTAGGTGGTACAGTTAATATGTTTGACTGCTAAACAAAGTATTGGAGGTTTGTGTCTACCAGAGATGCCCAGAAGAAAGGCCTGATGATTTACTTCCAGATACTCAGCCACTGAAGAATCTGCACAGCACAATTCTACTCTGACAAACATGAAGTTGCCACACTCAGAATCTCCTCAACAGCAAGTGTTTTATTGAACTGTGTCTAGTTAGGGTTGCAGAGCTTGTAAATAATCACTTCACAAAGTTCCTCAAGTGAAAGTCAGTCAGCTCACTAACCTTAGATCACATGTAACAGATGTTCATATAAATGATATCCCAATTAAGAATTTGGGCCCAATAGGCCAATCTGGAATCAATCCCATTGGCTGCAGTTGAACTCCACCAGACATTGTATCTGCCTGTCAGTGTTTTCATTTGCCATAGTTAACAGTCAACCCCATGGAAGACAGAGGGAAAGCTGAAAGGTAAAGAAGATGTTGCCTCTTTGTAAATTCATGTCTGTGACTCAGACATAATAAAGGAATTGCATTCTCTTTCACAGCCGATTGAAAAACATTGAGCGGCAGGAAGCATTGGTAACAAGTGGATTTCACAGAAGAGGAATTCCCGAATTCCCGCTTGTAATTACAATGCTTCCTGCCACCTGGTCCATAGCGAATGGAAAAGCTCCTCTAAACATAAAAAGTTACTAGCCTTCATCTTCCAATCCTACTTTTGCTATTTTGACACAGAACTTTCCTTGGATTCTTTATTTAATTAATTTAACCATTTAAGAAGAGCAGGCAAGGGTAAGGTTTGTACATTACTTCCTTGAAGCACTTTCTGGAGAAGAGAGGTTGTTGTCACCAAGCCAAGGTTAGAATCCTCCTCTTGCACCACGTAACTCTGGAATGTACATAACATTCCTCTGGCCCTCAGGATGACTCCATAGGGCAAGATAGCACACATTGTTTTTCCAACTAGGCCATTAATTTCTTGAAGAGAGAGATGTTTTAAGCTATACTTCACAACTTTCTCTCTAATTTTGAGATGATGTTTGCCTCAGCATAATAGTTCAAATGCCACAAATACCCTTTACATTTGATTTATTCAATTTCAACTGGGTTCCTTGGTTGTACTTCAACAAACTGCTTCATCTGAATCCCTTGGAACTGTGGAGCACTGGGTCACTGAAGGCCCTTTATAGGAAGACAGGCAGAGATAGACCAGCCGGTTCAATGGCAGAAATCTGGTCTTCCCTGGGACAGTGTCTGCACAGTTCTTATCATTGGGGCCTCACATGTTGCTGTGATGCTGCTGAAAGGGCTTCAGCAAAACTCCAAATGGAGATGCACTAGGAAGACCATGCTGGAAACCTCCTTCCAAAAATCAGCTAAAGGATCACAACAAACCATTAGCCAACCTGGACCTGATGAGGAGAATGGTACTCAGCCAGCTCATTTTTTTTTTAATCAGTTGTGCGTGAGTTCTAATGACAACAGATGGATCAAGACAGGAAAGACATGAGGGCACATCAAATCTTCTGACATTTTTTCTTGAAGAGCTATATTTTTCAAGGATACCCCTTGAGCCAGGAGAGTTTCAGAATCTGGGGGCTGTGAAAAGCCAATTTCCGTATCTGTCAGTGACATGCAGTCGCCAGCCTGTCTGACTGAGCTCCTTCATGAAGGAACCCTGCAGAATACACAGTGTCTGCTTCGATGCTGGCCTCTGCTGCCCCATCTGCTCTGTCTTAGGAACGTTATGCTTGACTTCTCAGAAAATATCATCTGGAAATTCAAGCATTTTCATTTCTTCTTTTATCCATAGGACACTCTTAGAATCTGAGGACTTCTAAGGAATCAATTTAAGGGAAGAAAGAATAAGGACCAATGCCTTGAATTAACTTTATGTCATATGTTGAAGTGCCATAGACGTTTATATTTGAGTCATAGTTTATTTAGCTAAGAAAATATTTTTCATTTGTGCAAACTGTTTCTCTGAAAGTCATGATTCCTTTTTAGTACTTCTATGTGCCAGATGGGAATAAAAACAGAGGCTTTTCCCTCTGGTTAAACGCAGGCTAGTGAGCTGTGTGTATTTAGGTCCCCACAGTCTACTGCATACATGGGGAAGGCACTACTCTATGGTCTCACAATGTAGAACCTCCCCCATTTGCTGAACAGAGTGAGCAAATGTCGAGGGAACTGCTACTTGTTGAATAGGAGCTAACCTTGGTCTCTCTGGAGTTCATGAAATAGTGTGCATCAGGGACTGCAGATGCGAGGGAATGCTCTGTTTGCTGTCTTGCTCTCTCAGGCTAGACCCAGGCGTTTGCCTTATTTAGAAATATATTTGTTGTATTATGACGTGGACTGATTGTTAGCACACAGGGAGACAGAGAGACTCACAATGTCTGAGCCCCTTATCTTACATTGTTTATGTTCTTAAAATAATTTAATTCATTTAATACACAAAAGCATTCTCAATTCATAAACAAAGAGAGCTCAGAAAATTCAAATGCTCCAAAGGCAAAAAGCAAGGAAAGTCTAGTCATTCTAAGACTTTCTCTCACACTCTGCTTTCCACATTTCTGCAAGTTGTGTTCTTTTTTTTACTTTAAATATGTAGAATTTATTGTATGTCTGTTATACCCAACAGAAGTTTCAAAATAATTGAAGTTGATTTTGTAGCAATAGCTAATCAACAGTTCCTTCTTTAACATAAGCTACATGTCAGATAAGAAGAACCAATCTTAATAATTGACACTCAAATGAATTCGAAAGCAATGTTTTTATAATACTCTATCTCAACACATGTACACATCACAAAATTCTATAATAAGCATTTTGATTAAAGAAGACTTAGATAACATTTTTTTGTAAATGTAATCATGTGATTTGTCTTGAGATGCCATTGAATTGTTTCTTTTTTTTAATAAATCATTTTATCGGTGGCTCATACAACTCTTATTGTGATCAATATATACATCAATTGTATGCAGACCACATTTGCACACTTGTTGCCATCATCATTCTTGAAGTATCCTCCTTCTACTTAGGCCCCCGGTATCAACTATCCATATTTTCCCTCCCTCCCCACTACCCCTCCCCCAGGAACCCCTAATAATTTCCAAATTGTTATTATTTTGTCATATTGTACATTGTCAGATATGTCCCTTAACTTACTTCCCTGTTGTCTTTACTCCAAGGAGGAGGTCATATATAGATCCCTGCAAGTTGTGTTTCTAAAGGCCAAAGGGATACAGTCATTTTCTTGTGATGAGAAGGTTTGGGTGTAATGTGGAAATCTAGATAAATCAATATTGAAATTGGCTCTAAATGCCATGGTGAGGTCCTTCTTTATTGATGATCCCCAAAAATAGGAAGAAGAGTCAAATATATTGTTTAAAGTTTGCAAAGCAGCGTGTAAGTAGACTAATTAAAATTGTATAAGGCAGAAAAAAATGAAAATCTAAGGCTGAAGGGTTATATAACTCTTTGTTTAAATTTCCAATATAAGCCAACCATAGTATTTTAATCTTTCCTTATATTTGATTAACACTTCTCACTTTTTATTACTTTAACTCTTTAACCTATAAATGTTTATGGACTATCTCAAACTATTTATACATATTATCAGTGTACCAGACTGTAATCTCTGTATTTAAATACTATAAATGTACTTTATGGGTAGCGGGTACAAATGTAAATCAATCAAACATAAATGATCTGGGGGTAAAAATATCATATACAAACAATATATATAATTATATTTAACTACTTTAAGTATTAATGATGTGATCATCATATGCTAAGAACTCCATGAGAATTATACATTAATCATTATCTCCAAATACTCATGAGGTGGGTAACAATTATTTTTATTTTTCAGATAAGGAAACAAATTTGGAGAAGTTAAGTAACCTATCCAGTGACTGTAGCTAAAGAGTGATAGGGTTAACCTTAAAATCCTTTCTTTCTTATTCCAAAGGCTCATTATTAACTATCAGGTTTACCTGACAAGTGGTGAAAAGTTCTTAAGGAGACCTAATGGATTTAATTACTATTTCCACAATGATTTTTAATAACGCTAGATGACTCACCATTGCTTTTTATGTAAGTGCATTAAAATTTGCCCAGTAAATCTCCTCTCACTGATATCAGTTATAGTTCAAGCAGAGAAACAGAATCATTAGTAGTTTGTGTATGTTTTGTTGTTGCTCTTAGTTGTTGTATGTTCAGCTGCTACTCATAGTGGTCTTACAGATAGCAGAACAAAAAATGCTTAGTCCCAAACCCTCTTTGTTATGGTTATTGCTATGGTTGATGCCTTCCAACATAGGGAGTTCACCTCTATATACATATTTACACACATCTCTGTGTGTGCCTTTGTTACACTTTTGTTTTTGCCTTATTACACTATGGGCATTAGCTAAGTAATCTTTTTTTTTTTCAATCATTTTATTAGGGGCTCATACACCGTTTTTCACAATATATAAATAAGCATACTTGTCAAGCACCCTCACATGTCCACTTCTATTATTGTTCTCCAATCGTCCACCTTTTTCCCTTTAGCCCCTAGTATCGGCTTATCCATTCCTTCCCCTCTTCCCCTGGTCTCTCCTCCCCTCCAACGCTCAATAGTTTATACATTGTTATTGTTTTGTCCTATCGTACACTGCTTGACCTCTCCCCCAACCCACTCCTTTGATGCCCATCCTTTAAATAAGAGCTTGTGTATATATCCTTGCTGTTGGTTCCGTCTCTCTACCCCCCCTTCCCTCCACCCTTCCAGTATCTCCACTCTAACCATTGGCCCGAAGGGGCCCATCCATCCTGGTTTCCCCATATCTCCAGCTCCCCTCTATACCAGTGTGACTTCTCCAGTCCATCTGGATTTGCAAGGTAGAGTTGGGACCATGATGGTTGGGGGACAGGGAGGAAGGCTTCTGGAATCAGAGGAAACTTGTATGCATCATCACTGCCTGGCTGCCCCCCGACTGGTCTGTCTCCCCACCCCCCCGTGTCTCCCCTGTAAAAGGGTGACCAATTATCCACCAGTGGGCCTTAGGTCCCCACCCTGCTCTCCTCCTCCTATGTAATGATGTGATTCTTGTTCTTTGGTGCTCCATAGCTGCTCCCTTCGGCCCTTCTTGATCACGCATGCTGGTGTGTGCTTCCTGCATGTGGACTTTGCTGTTTCTGCGCTGAATGGTGACTCGATTATCTTCAAGTCTTTGAGATTCCAGGCATTCAATCATTTGTTAGCTGGGTACCATCATTTCTTCTACTTTGTTTGCCTTTGTATCCAATTGTCATCAGCGATATCGGGAGTCAATTGGTCCATTGATTTTGATTTTTGTTCTTTGATACCTGATTGTTTCAGCACCTCATGATCACACAGGTAAGTGGTCTTCTTTTATGGTGGGTTTTGTTGCTTCTGAGCTAGATGGCTGCTTGTTTGTGCTCAAGCCTTTAAGACCCTGGATGCTCTAGCTTTTGATAGCTGGGTCCTTCTGCTTTCTTCACCACCCTTGCTCATGCTCTTACATGTCCTCAATTGGTACATTGGGGATGTGTGTACACAGTGATATATGTTTGTTTTGTTTTGTTTTTTTCCGCCCCATTTGATGTCTATTGCCTAGACATTTTACCACTTTCACCACCATCTGACCATGCTGGCTGTTGTGCTTCTTCTGTGTGGCTGTGGTCTCATCTCAGGTAAATGGTCTAATGTTTATCTTCAGGCTTTCAAGACACTTGATATATCCTTTGATGGCTGAGCACCTTCAGCTTTCTTCACCACATTTGTTTGTGCACCCATT
>PVJH01018134.1:0-46789 GCA_004026705.1 Nesogale talazaci | reverse complement strand
GATACTTTCCTTCATGAAGTGATCACTGGAGATATGGGTGCCACAGCAAAATGCAGGGAAGAAAGCAAATAATGCCCAGCTTATCAATCAGAATAGTGTTTGCAATCTTAGAAGTTTGTATAAAATCAAGCAGCCATCTAAGCAAGGAGTCAACTAAATCCACATGGAAGAAGCACACCAATTTATGTGATCCAAGGACAACAATAACAAAATTTAAGTATGACAAAGGGAAAAGTATCAAAGCCTGAATGATGAACACCCAATTTGTAGAAGGCTATAGAGGACAGCAAAAGCCCCAAACCCATCCGCAGCAAATCTAGTCTGATGAAGCTGCCTGCAGATATTCTTTAGTCACAGGCAGGAGTCTCAGACACTTTACTATCAGACAGAGAACATTGTAATTATTATTATATGGATCACTTGATACTTGATATTTGGTCAGTTGACCTCCCTCTTGAACCAAGCTGAAATTGTACTATGTGCAAGTATTTCTTGCTCATTCCATGTCAAAAAAAATTTGCTTGTTTTTTAGATATGGATGATGGTCTTTTTTCTTTTTTATTCTTTGTATTTTAATATTTTCTTTCCCATTTTATTAATTTTAATTGATTCTGTTGGCTTTTCCAGTGTGCAAATCAGTAGATGCATAATTACTCATGTAAGGGTTTATATGGGGAGGTTGGGGTTGGGGTAGGAGATGGGAAGGGTGATGGGGTTGGGGGAACAAAGTATGTGGGAGTACGGAGGGAACACTGGAACTGATGGCAGCTTCACAACTCTTTTATTTATTTATCTTTAAATCATTTTACTGGGGACTTCCACAACTCTTGTTACAAACCATATGTCAATTGTAGCCAATATATCCAATGGTGCATACATCCCATCGCTCTTTTCTAGACATTTACTTTCCATTGAGTCCTTGGGACCTGCTCCTCTTTTTTACCCTCACTCCACTTCCCAACCCTTGATAGATTATAGATTGTTAATCATTTTCAAATCTCACACTGACTGCTGTCACTCTCACCCTCTGGTGTCTCTTGTCCTCCCCAGTGAGTGAGGATGTGTGGTTTTATGCCACTCATTGTGGTCAGCACCAATCAATTGTATGGATTGGACCATAGGAGAGAAGCCCAGGTAGAAGGCACCCTTCCCTCAGCATCTCTCCACTCTGCCCCCTACCTGTTTGGTATCTCTATTCCCATTCCTGTTCCTGAGTTTTATGTGTTGTGAGTTTTATCTCTTACTTATTCTTATGCACATGCCCCCATTCAGTCTAGATTGAAAAAGGGCACTCAGTCATGTGGGGGGTAAGGAGGTCTCCAGAGATCAGAGGCATATTGCTTGACCCATTAATGCTCTTCTCTACTCTGATTGACTCAACCCCTTCCCTGTGACAATGTTCCATTGTTCATAGATGGACTTTGGGCCTCCGCTCCAATCCCCCGTGCATTCACACCAATGCATTTTTGTCTGTTTGTTTACTGTTTGTTGTGAATTTTCTGATGCCCATTGCCTGGTCTCATTGCCACCTCATGATCACACTGGCTGGTGTGCTTACTCCCTGTGAGTTTGTTGCTTCACTGTTGGATGGCCACTTTTTAAACATCAAGTCTTAAAGACCCCAGAAACTATATCTTTTAATATCCAGGCACCATCATCTGTCTTCACTATATCCACGTATGAACCCATTGTGTCTTCAGCAATTGTGTAGGGGGTTGGGGAGAACATCACAGAATGCCAATTTGTTAAAACAAAGTGTTCTCCTACTAGGGAATGTATGAGTCGAGGCCCAAGGGCTGTCTGCAGCCTCAGTGTGTTACCTTATAAGTTTATGTATGTAGGCCACTATCACTATGGTTATGGATAAATGTATTTACATAAGTGTAAACCTCTGTCAGTCTCACTAATCTATGCCTTTGCTTCTTAGCACTTGTCTCTGTTTTTGTTCGCCTCTTCCTGCCAGGCCATCACTTCGCCCCTTCTTTCAACTCTAAGTGTTTCCTCTTGGAGTTGCTCTAATACTCAGAGTTTCTCTACTCTCTCCCAGATGCTGGTTATGGTTCCCTTGGTTCCCTAGTTGTTCCCCTGTCATGATGCCATCTGCTCACAACTTCCTTCTTCCCATCTCCTTCTTTCCCCTCTATCTTCCAGGACCATTGTCCTCATTGCCTTCTACCTGGGCTTCTCTCCTATGGTCCAATCCATACAATTGATAAACCATCCATATTCAAGTCTGAACAATAAAAAAACATATAGTTGAAGAAAGAGAAGGGAAGAGAAGGAGATTAGAGAAAAGAAGGAAGAAAGAAAGAAAGAAAGAAAATGAAAAAGAAACCCTACATAGACCCAGGTCTATTTGATGGTCCCCAAAAGACCCTTCTTCTTGGTCCTGAGGGAGATCTTGGAGCTGCCCCTCTTTCCTGAAGTCCATTCTTGGATCTCCTCAAGGACTTCGTGACTCGGCTTTCTTCAATTGCTGATTTGTTATGCTCCATTACACCATTGTCCCCATTATTGTCCCATTACCATATGTCCCCTTTATTGTCCCCTGTCCATATGCTCCAGTTAGGCTACAACATGTCTTGAGTTTCTGGCAGTCACACAGTCCTCTCTGTGCCTTAGCAGCTCCAGGAAGGGACCTCATCCTCTGGGCTTGATGTGCCTCTATGGAGTCTAGGCATTTTTTTTTCTTGGTTGCTCCCACCTGGGTATGTTAGGTCTGTTCCTTTCCCCTACAGAAGGTCTAGTGTTGTTCTCTGCAGCACACACTTTCAGGGTGAGTGTCAGGATGGTTCTGGTTGGGGCTGGCCCTATAGTCCAGTCTTTTCATGCATTCCTCCATGTTTTATTTTGCCTTCCTGGTTTGATGTGCTATAGTGGAGTCAATGTGCACCTTCCAATTTTGTGGAGACACAACTAATATTCTCCCCCTGGGTAGGTTAATGCCCTGCTTCCCCCATGTCATCATCTCAGTTTCTCCCCCTCCTCCATTCCTCCTTCTCCTTCACCTTCTTTTGGTTGGATTCACACATATTTCCTTGGATTTAATCTGACTTTCCCCTGATTGCCTATGCTTTCACCCATGTATTGTGAGATAGGTGTCTTCTATCCCTGCTGTGCTGACTGTATTTACCTCAGGGGATTCATATTATACTTGTCCTTTTGAGATTGGCTTAACTCGCTTAACATAATTGCCTCCTACTCTTCCCATGACACAACGTGTTTCATGTGATTGTCTATACTTTTTAGTGCTGCATAGTACTCCATTGTACAGATCATGTTAAATGTGATTTAATCAAGAAAAATTTTCTACAATAATTGATGTAATTATTGTACAATTCTTGATATGATTGAATGACTGAATTGTATAATATGTAGATTATGTATCAACAAAACTGTGAAACATGGCATTTACATTCTTAAAGGCTAGCACACAGTATTCTGTATGAGTGAAATATTCACTTCCTGCCCATGCCCATCTTTCACTTTAAGTTATTTTCCCCTCTTTCAGCTTACAAGAAACTCCCTAAGTCTGCCATCTCTCTACTGTCTTCTTTCACAAAATCATGTAACTTTCCTTCATTCAAGTCATCAGAGTAGTAATTATATTTCTATCAATATAATAATTTTGTAAGTTAAATGGAACCCTAGTGGCATAGTGGGTCAATTGTTAGGCTGCTAACCCCAAAGTCAACAGTTTGAAACCACTAGCCATGCATTGGAGAAAGATGAGACTTTCAACTCTCATAAAGAGACATCATCTCAGAACCCACAAGGAGAGTTCTACTCTACCCTACAGGGTCACGATGCATTAGAGTAGCCTGAGTGACAGTGAGGTATTTTACTTTTGAATTTTTAAAGTATTGTCTTCTCTTCCAGTCTGGCTATGAAACACAGGTACCCAAATCTGGTGGATACACTAAGGTTTCTGAGTTTGGAGAGCAGAGCTCAGAACAGAGTAGGTACTCAGGTCATAATTAATATGTGATATTTGAACAATCAATTGACACAACCCCTTATAAGGCAAAGTTTGGAATGCTTTCAAGCCATAGTTTTTTTTTTTTTATTCTCTTGACAATATTATGAGGTAGGTACTACATTTGTAGATGAGGAAACTGAGACAAAACATAACTGTGAGTAATCATTCCAAAACCTTCTAGCCAGAAAGTCACAATTCTCGGATTCCAACCTCCACCTCATGATGTGAATGCCTGTGTCCATTTTTTTTGCATGTAAAATATGTTTTATTGTTCTTTAAAAGGGCTCAGGGGTTTGGTTTGAAATCAGGCTGCACACCGCCTGTGTTCTTAATGGCAACACTGAATAAGCTCCCTAGTCACAAGAAGCAAACACAGCTTTGATACAATTTGACATATCAAGTCTCTAAAAAAGTGTTGAAAACTTACAGTTGTTCTATTAGTGCTGGATTTAGTGGCCTGTGCTTCATAATCAAGGTCAGTGGAACTTCAGAGGAGAGAGTGAAGAACTTGGTGAGGACTGTCCAAAGGAAGTCTGAGAAACTTTAAGACACAGCACTGAAGTTCCAGACTGAAAATCCAAAAGTTGAGTTGGATGTGAATTTGGATTTTGCAGATCCAATGGGCAATGCTTAAAGTGGCTTTCCTTACAGATGTGTCATTTTAATTGACGTGGCTGGGATAGTTAGCATCTCATTTCATGTGGCCTCATGTACCTCCCTAGAGGGAGCAGTTACATTCTAAGGCATATTCTAAGAGTACAAGTCAATGTGTGTGCATATCGCATCTTCCAGTATTCTATGGACATGTAGAGAACTTACATTGGAATGTAGGAAGTCAAAAATGTGAAATCCAGGAGATGTGGTTTATTAGGGACCACTAAGTCACAGTCTACCACTATTCTTTAATCTAAGTTTTGTTTTTGAGACATGGAAGCAGATATCAAAGTGATAACTGGTCATTGATCATTTATGTGCACACGTTTTGTGTGTGTGTGTGTGTGTGATCAACTGCATGTAGTGTTTTTTGGAAACATCTGGAAAAATGTCTAAATTTGTTAAAATATGTGGCTTTACTTAGAATACTACATTATACCACTGAAAAATCATTGGAGTCCAAGGTGGGGGAGAGGCAAACATATTGGGAACAGTAAGAAAGGAGGGGAAGAGGCAGCTTGAACAAACAATTAACTATGGATATCAGAGGGAATCTTATACTACAGCCAGATTAATTTCAAATAAATTCAGATTATAGATACACTAGAAAAGTTGGCTGGATTCTGAGTCAAGATCCTAGAGTTCTGAAAACAGGCTGAAAGATGAATTAACAGACATAGAATATTCTTTGTAGATTTTCTAAAATGCCATATTTTATCATTTGTCTATGTTTTTCTTCGTTAAGGATAATTTAATCCTTGCTGTTTCTATTTATTTCAGATTTTCCAATCAGGATATATATCTGTCACGCGTTAAATTCGATTCTAACTCATGGTCTATTCCAAAGGTGTAATTTCTAGGCTAATCCTAGCTAGCATATATACAGCGGGATGCAAAACCACCCAGTCCTGCATCACCATCACAATTGTTTTTATATTTGAGCCCATTGTTGCAGACACTTTGCCAAGACATGTTGTAGAGGGCTTTCCGCTTTTTCACTGACCTGCTTGTGGTGCTCATCTCGGCACTGGCCTCTTCTGACAAATGTATGTGGGTATCCAGAGCATGTGAGATGAAGTCTTCCCTCTAAGTAGTATTCTCCCAAGGCAAATTTGTTTCTCCTTTGTGGCAGTCAGTGTTACTTTTAATATTCTTCCCAAATACCATAATTTAAAATTATTAGTTTTCTTCAGACTTTCTTATGGAATGTCCAACTTTTACATGCTTCTGAGGAAGCTGAAATTTCCATGACTTCGGTTAAGTAAGCTCCTTGATTTTTCAACACTTCACAGTGTTGCACTAAAAGGGAAAAACATATGAATAATTTAAGTAATGTGTGAATAATTACATATTCAATGATTCTTGACTGAAAATATTTTTAGGTTCCAGGGTCTTTCCATTGCCACAATATGACCCCAGAGAGAAGGATGAGAGATCATCTTCATGCTCACACATGGGTGAAGGGAATATCAGAATTCTTCATTTTGTTTGCTCAGCTTTCATAACTAGTGGCATTACTGCAGTTGAAATTTAAGCCTTTGTCTTGGGATGAAATTTGAATATTCTTTCTCTCTCTCTCTCTTTCTCTCTCTTTGGTTTGCAGGGCTAGAGGTATAATGACTTTGCTGATTTTAAGGAACTGGGTTTGGGTTTTGCTGATTTCAATTCATTTCCTATTGAAATTTTGTTGATTTCTGCTTGATTTTTTAATCATTTATTTCCTCCTCTTGATCTTAATCTGCTCTCTTTCTTCTGTTTTGAGCTAGAAGTTTGGATTATTGACTTATGACATTTATTCTTTTATATATGTGCTATACATTTTCTTCTTACTGCTCATAGAACATTGAGTTTCATTTTATGATAATGAAAAGTTCTCTTGACCAAGAGTATCATTCAACAGTCGATTCATGTATTTGTCAATAAATTAATTGTAAAAATTGAATTGGAAAAATTGTTGTAAATATACATACTGTACTTTAAATTAATCTATTTTTATATTTAAAATGAATTTCTTTTTTTGCTTTGTTTTGTTTTTTGTTTTTTTTTTGGCATCACTGCCCTCTCGTCGTGTTGGGAGCTACCCAGCACTGCTCCTGAGAGCTGCTGCTGGATTTGAACTGCCAAGCCTGCAGGCCTCAGTCCCACATTCAACCACTTACGCAACCAGGGATTAGCCCTGAAATTAATTTCTTATAGGCAACATATAGCTAGGTCACTGCTGAGTCTTATCTTTTTATTTATTTTGATAGTCTCTCCCCTTTAGTGCTAATTTTCAGCCTCTCATTTTTAGAGTATTTACTAATATAGGTGAAACTATGTCTATTATATGTACAGTTTTTTGTTTACTATTTATCTTTGCCCCTTTACTTTGGTTTTCATATACTTTCCCTACCAATTCAATTTAATTTTTCCTTTTCTGGTTTTAAGTGAATGTTAAAATGTATACATTTCTCTCCTTTCTACATCTATAAAATATATATTATATGGACACACACATATGTATATATTTGTATGTACTCACACAAATATATATCCTAAGAACCATAATGTAGATTTTTTTCTCAAAATGTCATTTGTGGGCCATACATTTGCCAGATGGATTGCATTAGTGATTTAGGCATAGGTTAGCATCAGAATATTTTTTCCTGCTTTTTGACTAATATTAGTGTTTTTGATTGACAGAAAAGAATATCCAGTGTTTTAAAGAAAGAAAAGCTATCACTGGTATTTTTAGTTCCAGGCATGTCAACAGTGGTCTGCAAGCAATGACCTTTTTATTTAACTTCATTTAGGGTTTGATGCCTACTTTACCTCCCGGACACTTGAAAACAACAGAAGAAATGTATGGTTTGCTGAATACTGGGAAGAAAACTTCAACTGCAAGTTGACAATTAGTGGGTCAAAAAAAGAAGACACAGACCGCAAATGCACAGGTAATTTCATTCCCTTTGTTTTTCTTCCATTTGCTCTATGTGAAAAGGATGGAAATTTCTCCATAGATCCACAGAAGGAAGCTTGGTTAGAGACAAAGTGAAAAACAACAAATTGAATCTTACTAGACTGTTCAGAAAAAATGGAATAGGGGCATAAATCTTGCAGGCCAAAAGTAATACTGACAAGAATGCTTTCCTCTCTGCCTGTCCATCTAGCAGTAATTGACATTTTCATTGATTCTTTGAATGCACAGGGGTCATGTTTCTTTGAATGTTCACTGATAAATATTAATTCTTAATACAGCTAGAACTATCAAGCTAATTTTGCCTTAACTCAACATACAAATCTCTGACCAATCCCATATCAGCACCAGTTTAACTATTACCATGGACAGAATAAGTGATTCATCAAACACAATGCCTAGTTCTAGAGTAATGAGAATTCCAATTGATTTGTACATGATCTAAGTTAATAAATCACTTACTGTTTAAACTGTGTTTAATCTGGAGTGTACATGCAGACCTTACCATGAAACACCAAACCATGAGGACAGCGTGGCTACATGGAAGGATGCATGAAAAGAGAGAGCTACAGGGCTGGGCCCAACCAGAGTCAGACTGACCTTCTCCCAGGAAGTGGACATGGCACAGAATAGGTAGGGTGGCGGGGGCAGGGGGAGAAAGAAAGTGTCCAGCATGCCACACTCACATGGAGACAGGCCAGGAGACAGGAAGAGAAAGAGAGCTGGAAAGGTCCCCAAGCTGGCCCAGGATTCTCAGAGGATGATATGCCTGTGGGGAGCTAATGAGTCACAGAGGAGGCTGGGCAAATGACAACAAGATGTGTCATACTGTCTCCTTACTGAAGCAGCAGCAACAGAGGACATTTCGGGGTTACATGGTGGGGTAGCATCATAGGCTGAGCTCCCCAAATGGATTGAATCACAAAGGGAGCGTTTGAAGTTAGAAGAAGAGAACAACAGCACACCAATGTTTCCTGGGGGACATGATGGGGGTGGAGGGGCAGGTGGTCTGGACAGTCTTAGGCATGGAGGAAAATCAAGTAGCCTGAAATTGGTGGCAAGGAGGGTGTGGGAGGCCTGGTGGGGTTTAAGCACGTGTAATGTAATGGAGAGGAAGCACTGAAACCTAAATGAAGGCCTCAGCATGGTGGTGGGACAAGAGGAAAGTAAAAGGAAATTGAAGAAAGAACTGAGAGGCAAAGGGCATTTATTGAGGTCTGTGGCAGTCACTTAATCTGGTGTTAATTTGAGGATTAAAAGTGTGTGATAGGCGAAGCACCCAACCATGAGGACAACGTGGATGCATGGAAGGAAGCAAGAAAAGAGAGAGCTACAGAGCTCAAAGCAACCAGAGTCAGACGGAATCCCTCCCTAGAAGTGGGTGTAGCAGAGAACAGGGTAGGGGAGGGGCCAGAACCCCACATCCACAGGGATAAAGACAAGAAGGGAGGAAGAGGAAGAGAGCTGGTCCAAGCTCCACACCAACACATAATGCCCAGAGGAATACAGCCCTCTGGAGACCCAATGTGCCACAGAAAGGACTGGACAAATAACTATTCCTTGGAGGCATGAGAGAGGGGAGGAGAAGTGGGTATGGGAAAAAACACATGGATCGGGGAGGGGGAGCAACAAATGGTCTGGAATCGATGAAAAGGAGGGTGTGGGAGGCCTGGTCAGGATTAAGCAAGAACAATGAATCTATGAGGAAACACTGAAACACCAATGAAGGTGGAACAAGATGGTGGGACAGGAGGGAGATGGAAGGAAATAGAGGAAAGAGCTAGAAGGCAATGGGCACTTGCAGAGGTCTAACATAGGTATGCCCATACATAAATACAACTGTCTATTATAAGGTCATAATAAATTTAAGAACATATCTATAAGCCAAATATTAGGGCAGTAAGTGGAACTTGGGCCCTCACCCTGGTGCTCCCTCAATGCAAGAACACTTTGTTCTATGAATCTGGTATTCCTTGAGGCTTACTGGCCCAACATGATCACTGAAGTAAAATGGGTGCATAAGAAAATGCGGTGAAGAAAGATGATGGTGCTCAGCCATCAAAGGATATATCATCTGGAGTCTTAAAAGCCTAAAGATAAATGATAGACCATGTACTTGAGAAGAGACCACACCCACAGAGAAGAAGCACAACAGCCAGTGTGGCCACATGGTGGTGAAAGGTCTAGGCAATAGACATCAAACGGGGGAGAAAAGCACATATCACTATTTGCAACCATCCCCAAGGTGCCCACTGAGGATATATGGGAGCATGAGCAAGAGTGGTGAAGAAAGCTGATGGTGCCTAGCTATCAAAAGATATAGCATCTGGGGTCTTAAAGGCTTGAGCATGAACAAGCAGCCATCTAGCTCAGTAGCAACAAAATCCACCATAAAAGAAGTTCACTTGCCTGTGTGATCATGAGGTGCTGAAACAATCAGGCATAAGGCATCAAAGAACAAAAATCAAAATCAATGGACCAATTAACTCCCGATATCGCTGAAGCCAAATGGATACAGAGGCAAACAGAGTAGAAGAAGTGATGATGCCCAGCTACCAAATGACTGAATGTCAAGAGTCTCAAAGACTCGAAGATAACCGAGTTGCCATTCAGCACAGAGACAGCAAAGTCCACAGGGAAGGAGCACCCCAGCAAGTGTGATCAAGAGGGGCCAACGGGAGCAGGTATCGAGTATCAAAGAACAGGAATCACTTCATTACCAGTGAGGAGAGGAGCAGGGTGGGGACCTAAGGCCCACAGGTGGGTAATTGGTCACCCCTTTATAAGGGAGCCACGGGAAGGAGACAGACTAGTCAAGGTGCAGCCGGGCAATGATGATGCATACAAGTTTCCTCTAGTTCCTGAGGTCTTCTCCCCCTCCCCCAAACCTTCATGGTCCCAACTCTACCTTGCAAATTCGGATGGACTGGAGAAGGTACACTAGTGGAAAGGGCAGCTGGAGATATGAGAAAATCAGGATGGGTGAGCCCCTTCGGGCCAGTGGTTAGATTGGATATATTGGATGGGTGGAGAGAAGGTTGGGTAGAGAGATGGAACCACCTGCAAGGATCTACATATGACCTGTCTGGAGGACAGGCATCGGGCAAATGGGTTGAGGGAGGTGTCAAGCAGGGTAAGATACGACAGAACAATAATTATTTATAAAGTATTCAGGGTCGATAGGGGAGGGAGAGCAGGGGCAGAGGGGAGGGGTTGGAGGAGTCAATACCAGGGGCTCGGGGGAAAGGGCGGATGTTTGGAGAATGATGATGGTAGCAGACATGCAAGGGTGCTTGCCACAGTATATTTACTTATGTATCGGAAAAACGATGTACAAGCCCCTAATATAATTATTTTTAATTTAAAAAAAGTGTGTGATAGGTAGCTTTGTTGTGCCAACATGACCAAAGAAGATAGGGAGACTGATTGAAGGGCAGAGATGTAAATGACTTGGTGATCCCCACCTCTCTTTCTTGCTCTTGGATGTTCAGACCAGCTAGCTGCCTTGTTTGTCCTGTGCCTCAATCTCTAAACTGCACTACCTATGGGACACCTAATCCGTAGACTGTCTGGCTGTGAGTTGAGGTTTCTTCAAGTCTTGCTTCTCCATGCTCCTGGAATATACATCTCTTGAGCTGGGAATTGTTGGACTCTGTCATCTGGCTGACTTTTGGTGACTTCCTTGCTGTTTGCTGCTTGTGGCAAAATAGCCAAAATTGCTCTACAGAGGACTACATGGCAGCCCTCGAGACTTGAAGGACTGCCAGTGTACTAGCTGTCTCATGCAAGCGAATTGCACCAAATCATTTGTGCTGCTTTATAGATTAGTTTACTGTTTATGTCTTATGTTAGATAACTTTCTATCTATATAAATATAGAGAGAAAATTACTAGTGTCCTTTTTTGTTTCTCTAGAGAACTCTGTCTAATTGAGTATAAGGGTGGAGTCTAGTCGGTCAATCTGGAAATAGCCAATGAGACCTGTGTGGGCATGGTCTTCTCCTGAGAATTCTGGGAAATGTGATAATTCCTTCTTGGAGGTGGAGATACTATCATATGTTCACTTTCTTGGAGACATTCAACTGACAACACTCTCTGGGAGACATTGCAGCTGACAGGACACATGACAACATGCTGATAGACCCTGAGCCCTGGAAACTGGAGGAGACATGGGAGACCACTGCCAGCATTGAGATGCTTCTACCACCACAGGATACACAAGACTCTCCTCACTAGCCTATGATTGTCCTGGTGTCATTGGATGTGCTTTGTGAGTCTGAAGAGGACTTATCGATTGGTATCAGGCATATGGGCTAATATTGAACTTATGACCCTGGATTGGACTAGGATGGGATATTTTCTCAATGTTCAATTCCTCTTATATATAAACCTCTTTTATATATGTGTGTTTATGAGTTTGTTTCTCTAGTCTACCCAGACTACAATAAGGTTTAAGTGCAGGCATGTACATATGTAAATATAATTATTTATAATGATATGGAAACAAATCTATGTACATATATTTATAGGTGCAGTACTAAGTATCAAATGGACATTGGGCCTCCACTCAAGTTCTCCCGCATGCAAGAACACTTTGTTCTATTAAACTGGTATTCCATGATGTTCACCTGTCCAATATGAGCACTGAAGACAAATTGGTACATAAACAAATGTCGATGGCCCCCAACTATCAAATGTCATGCCATCGTGGGTCTTAAAAGCTTAAAGATAAACAAATAGCCATCTAGCTTGAGAAGTATTCAAGCTCACATGGAAGAAGCACCAATCAGTGTGGTCATACGGTGTCAAAAGGAACAGATCTCATGTATAAAATTGGAAATTAATATATCACTATGTGCTCACCTTCCCAAAAGTTCACTTAGGACAGATGGGGGCATGAGCAAGCCTAGTGAAGAAAGCTCATGGTGACTAGCTATCAAAAGATATAGTGTCGGGAGTCTTTAAAGGCTTGAAGGTTAACAAGTGGTCATCTAGCACAGAGACAGCAAAGTCCACGTTATATGGAAAAAGCACATCAACCTGTGTGATGAGGAAGGGTTGAAAGGAGGAGGTATCAAGCAATAAGGAACAAGAATCACATCACTACGAATGAAGGGGAGTACAGGGTGAGAATGCAAGGCCCATTTGTTGGCAATTGAACTTCCCCATACAGAAGGGTCATGGAGAATAGATGGACCTGTCAGGGTATAGTGAAGTAACAATAAAATATACAACTTTCCTCTAGTTCTTAAAGGTTTCCTTCCCCCAACTTTCATGATTCCAATTCTAACTTACAAATTCAGCTAGACTGGAAGATGTACACATGTACAGATGTGAACTGGAAATAGAGGGAATTCAGGACAGGAACCTCTGAGGGCCAATAATGAGCGTGAATATATCAGAAGGGTGGAAGGAAGGGGGAGCCTATTACAAGGATCTACATATAACCTTCTATCTGAAAGAAATACAGCAGAGGTATGGGCAAGGGGACACTTTGGGCAGTGTAAGATATGACAAAATAATAATAATTTATAAACTATCAAAGGTTCATGAGGAGGGGAGTAAGAAGGGAGGGGAAAAGATGAAATGCTGATGTCAAGGGCTCAACTAGAAAGCAAATGTCTTGAGAATGATGATGGCAGCAGGTGTGCAAAGGTGTTTTCCACAATATATGTATGTATGGATTATGATAAGCGTTGTGCAAGCCCCAATAAAATGATTTATTAAAAAATACTCTAAAACTTAATGTAATCTTGCATATGTAATTCATGTAAAACATACTCCTATGGATGAGTGCACACACATTTGCAAAGATGTAGTCAGAAGAAAATCCTGACTACATCTATTCACTAACTTATGTAAAAACATTGAGCAACTCCTCTCTGATCAGCAGTGCCCTAGGCAATGGTAATTCAGCAGTGACCAAGGTAGTCCTGTTGCATGCTGCTTGGACTCTAAAAGGGGGAATCAAAATTTGATTATCAGTGGCGGGTGTTAAGATTATTGCTAGTACTAATATTGGAAGATTGTGTCTGCACTCATCAGATATTTACTTCTGTTGTTTATGATGATTAAGGTCCTACCACTATCTTGCTCTATCTTGAATATTTTGTGATGCCATTTCCCTGGAGTCAATATGTTTATGCAGAAGTCAAATTTTCAATAAAAATCCAAGTCCATTTTACTGGTATAAAGGCTCTCTATGCAATTTCAAAATCAAGTTACATCTTCTTAGAGAAAGAATGTGTAAGCTATACACACTGTAAGGTCAACTCTTCTTCCAGAGAGCTCACCACAGACTACATATCTTCCTTCAAAAAGAAGATCAGATGTGATTGTGCTCAGATTGAATTTGTGTTCCCATAACCCACTCCACTCAATGAAACTTGTAACAAATTTTCTGTGACACAAAGATGAGGTTGGACTGCAATCTCAATTGGAAAAACAATTTTTTCTTTTGTTTTCTTTTGTTTGTATGGTGAAGATAGCAAGAAATAGGAATGAGTGAAAAGAACACAACTGAGGTAATGTCTCCGGTTAAACTGGAGTCAATCTTGGAAAAAGAAAAGTCTGTATTCCAAAGCAAATAACAAGCCATGGGACTGGGCATGAATGATGTCAGGTTTTCAGCTTTAGGAAGATCTGCGAAAACCCCTGTGCAAATATAAATGCATCTAATAAAATTATTTTCTCACAACTGAAAAGAGGATAATGAAAGTTTAAATATTTCAAAAGTCAATATAGAGATTAAATTAGATAATTCAAGTAGAAGATCTAACACAATCCTGGCACACTGTACTAGTACAGAAAAAAAACAAATAGCAAAATACTGTAGAGTTTATTTCAAATTAAGGTGACCCTATGTGCATCAGAGTGTGATTGTGATTTTTAAACTTCCCAATGTCCAATTTTTTAAAAAACTCATTTTAATGGGGACTCATACAACTCTTATCACAATCCATACATCCATTCATTGTGCCAAACACATTTGTACTTTTGCTGCCCTCATCATTCTCAAAACATTTACTTTCTACTTGAGCCCTTGATATCAGTTCCTCATTTCCTCCCCCTCTCCTTGCTTATACCTCCTTTATGAATCCTTGATATTTTATAAATTATTATCATTTTGTAATGTCTTATACTATCCAATGTCTCCCCAAGATAACTTTTTAATTGTGGGCACTTTGTCCCTCAATATAAAATAGTGACTGAACAAATCTTCTCTCCGGCTATTCAGGTCTTCAGGAAAAAAAAAATCTATTGGTTAGTATGTTCATGGCCTGGCAGGGTTGCTCCTAAGTCTGGAGAAAGGTCTGAAGGTCACACATTTCACTATACAGACATCTCCTTAGTTTTTCCTGTTCTCCATTGAAATTGGTGCATCCAGATCCACTATTACTTTATATATATATATATAGATAGATAGATAGATAGATAGATAGATAGATAGATAGATAGATAGAGATATAGATAGAGATATAGTTGCTGGAGAGATTGAGGCCAGTTGTTCAGTTGTTCATTGGTTGAACTAAAGATGAGTCTGCTTCTCTATAAATAAACTTTTCTCCAATCTCTCTCCCCTAGCTACGTGCTGGACAGCAGACTTTCAGTGTTTGGTGTCTGAAAATTCAACCTACACATGCACTAAGCTTGGGACACCTCTCTCTGCTGGGTCAATCACCATTCTTCCCTGTCAGAAAAGCAATTACAGAGCTCTTTAATTTCTTGCTACTTCCTTTTTTAAAAATTATTTTATTCAGGGCTCGTACATTGCTTTTCACCATATATAATTCAAAACATAGTTATATATACTGTGCCAAGCACCCCCACATGCCTGCCCTTGTCAACATTTTCCCAACTTTCCTCTTTCCCTTGATATGAGCTTCTCTTCCTTCCTCTTCCATCCTGCCACCCCCTTACCTGAGTCCTCCTTACTCTGCAGTCATTATTGTTTTGTCATATCTTACACTGCTTGACATCTCCCCCTGCCCACTCCTCCCTACGTCCATCCTCCAGATAGGAGACAGTCTGCAGATCCCCACAGCTGGTTGCTTCTCTCCACTCCACCCTCCCTCCACCCATCCAGCAACTCCACTCCCACCATTGACTCCGAGGGGTTCATCTGTCCTGAGTTCCCTGTGTTTCCAGCTCTCATCTCCACCAGTGTACCTCCTCCAGTCCAGAGTTCCGACCATGATAGTTGCGGGGAGGAAGCCTTCAGCAAAAAGAGGAAAGTTTTATGCTTCATTGCTACCTCACTGCCCCTTGACTGACCCATCTCCTCCTCGTGACTGCCCTGTAAGGGGTGTCCAATTGCCCACAAGCGGACCTTGAATCCCCACCCTGCTCTCCACCTCATTCTTATTGATTTGATTCCTGTTCCTTGGTGTTTGATATCTTCTTCCTTCGACCCTTCATGATCACACAGGTTGGTATGCTTCTTCTATGTGGGTTTTGCTGTTTCTGGGCAGGATGGTCACTTGCTCACCTTCAAGTCTTTAAGATCCCAGCTTTTTTATCATTTGGTGACTGGGCGCCATCGATGTCCTCGACTCTGTCTGCCTCTGCACTCTTTTGTCCTCAGTGATCATGTCTCCAATGTCCAATTATTGAGCATAATTGGAGATATCTCTAGGTATCTCTAGACTCAAACAATCAGACTTTTGTTTAGCATCCTAGTCTGTTAACTTTACAGGCAATGATCTCAAAGTAACTGATAACTGTTATCACTACTGATTTATTAGATTGCACTACCAGGTTTTCTGAAGGCTCTATTGTCAGTTCTGCAGAACACAAAAGATGTACATCAAGTTCAATAGGAAAATAAAATGAGGAATATAAGTATGATGTTAAATGTCATTGAGTGGGTTATGACCCTACACACAATGAAACAAAGCAATACACAGTCCTGTGCCATCCTTATGATTGTCACTATGCCTGAAACCATTGTTGCAGCCACGGTGTTGATCCATCGTGGTGAGAATCGTCCTTGCCTTTACTTTACCTAACATGACATTCTTCTCTAGGGACTCGTTTCTCCTAACCATATGTCAGACATATGCAAGATGAACCCTTGCTACCCTGACCTTCAGGGAGCACTCAGGCAAATCTGGTTGCCCAAGACCTCTTTGGGATGTTGAAAAGCAAAAATCTTACTTTGAGGACTAAAGTGTATCTTACCCAAACCCTGATATGTTCAATTGTTTCATATGCATGTGGATGTTGGACATTGAATAAGGAAGCCCAGAGAAGAATTGATGCATTTGAATTATGGATCTGGAGAAGAATATTGAAAATAAATAGACTGTTAAAAAGACAAACCTATCTGTCTTGGGAGATATACAGCCAAACACATGCATCATTTGATCTCTTGACTGTTGCTTTTATGAACAGTGACTGTGGTTTTAAGCAAGATAAAATCCTTGGCATGTTCAAACTATTTTTCCATTTATCGGGATGTTTACCTATGGTACTGTTGTTAGGTTCCTGGTCTTAATACTGAGTCATAATCCAAATTGAAGATACAATTCTTGAACCTCCACATAAAGTTCTGCTCACTTTCAGCAAGTAAGACTATGTAATCTGCATATCATAGCTTTTAATAAACATTCTTCTGATCCTGATGCCATATTCTTCTTCATATAAGCCATCTTCTCTGAATATTTTCTCATCATATAGGTTGGACACTATCACATGTCTTTCCTGATTTAGAACCATGCAATATTATCCCTTGTCTTTTTGCACCAGAGCCTCTTGATACATACACAGGTTCCGCATGAGTACAATAAAGTGTTCCAGAATTCCCATTCTTCTCAGGGTTATCCACAGCTTATTATGATCTACACAATCAAGTGTCTTTGTCTAGTCAGTAAAACAAAAGTACCATATTTGTCAGACCATAAGACCCATTTTTCCCCCAGAAGCGGGGAAAATCTAGGGTGCATCTTAAAGTCTGTAGATGTGGTATGAACAGTTGTTTATAATTCTATTCACCACTTACTGTTCGCTGCTATTTGCATGCTGTGGATTGCTATGTATTCAGGGGAAGTCCCACCTTTCAGAGTCTCAATAATAGTCAGGTCACATGATCGCCACAGTTCATGCCTCCTCTCATTTGTTAATGAAAGTGATGATGGTTCTTAATACTATTGATGATTTTATACTGTTAAATACTATCATATTTTGCTTTATTGTAATAAATATTTTAGTATAATTGGTACTATTTGGTTCACATATTTTTTCTTGTTTTCCTGCTCTAAAAACTGGGTGCATCTTATAGTCTGAAGAATACAGTAAACATCTTTCTGGTTTTCTCTTCTTTGAGCCAAGATCCATCTGACATCAACAATGCTATCCCTTGTTCCAGGTCCTCTTCTGAATCCAGCCTGAATCTCACAGTTTCCTGTCAGTGTACAGCTGCAAGAATTGTTGGATGAGCATCAGAAAAATTAGACAGTGACTTTTTATGCTGGAGCTCACTATAGAGTGATGCATTGCTTTTTCTAAATGTTTGTGGATCAGGCTACATTCTATCTTTAAGTATTCAAAGAAATGAAGCACAAATCTTGAGCAATGTCAGCAACCAATCTACAGAGTCTCTTCAAGCATCTCTGGGTTTTGGATGGGACCAGCACCTTATAGCCTTTTTAAAAAAAATCCCTAATGATTACATATATATTTACATATATATGTGTGTGCGTATTTACACACATATATTTACATTTATATATATTTAAAATATCCCTAATGATTACATGTGTGTATATATATACATATATACATATATACTAGCATTCCCAATTTTTGCTTCTGTGTCAATTTTTGGAACTCAGATTAAGGTTCTGAGAATTTGAATGCATTTGCCTATGGCAGCTCATAAAAATTATCCTTCTCCTAACTTAAGAGTTACATACATTTGTCTAATTAACACTACTGTTCTGGCAAATGCCATCTTGTGAATACTGAGTCATCAGAGTAACACCTACTGAAATGTAGCTTACCATTTCAAAGTTCATCATCTCATGAAGAGACGAATTGACTTCTAGAGATTTGTTTTCCTTTTCAGAATATAAAGGAGGAATAATTGGAGACATCTTTCTCTTGCCCCTTATTTTTTCCATTTTTTTGTTCTGGCAGCTGTCTTCCATTGTCAGTGCTTGTAAGGCTCATATGCGCTGTCTTCAGCAGAATGGTGAGGGTCTCCTGGCTTTCCGTTGGCTGTGTTTGTACCACTAACTCCTCCTTCTCCCTGAACCAGATTGGTGGCTTGCTGGATCTTACATTGATCCACATCCGCTGCTGTCGTCAGCATCTGTCAGCAACACTTTTCCAGTTTCTCATGAATGAATTATTTAGAAACACCAAGTTCTCAGCTATGCTAACGCAACCCTGTCACTGAGTCTGCCTAGTGCTGACCTGGAGTTTTGAGCTGCCCCTGGCCCCAGGGAAAGGCTCTGGCCTGACTCTGTTCTCTCCTCTGAGCCCTGTTCACTTCATGTTGATCTGACGTCTACTCTCGGGTAGTTCTTCCTCTTCAGCCACTCACAATATATTTTTTTTACTTCTGTGGGTTTAATAGCAGTTCAGATGGGAAGAAGTTCAGAATCGAAGCAGCAGCAAGAGTCCTGGCGATGCTGTGGGAAGAGCGCAGCTTCATCAGGCGAAGGGCTCCAACGTACCTGCTACTCAGTGGGAGGAAGATGTGGCTGTCTGCTTTCCTTTTGTATTAATATAGGTTTTATTGAGGACTCTTACAGCTCTTGTAACATTCAATACATTGTTCATATTAAGCATACTTGTACATATGTTACCACATTCATCTATAAACATTTTATACTTGAACCCCCCAGCATAAAATCCTCTTTCCCTCTTTCTTCTTTATTTTTTTATTCTAACTTCCCATATTACCCCTTTCCCCTTCCATCCCCCATGAACTCCCAATAATTTACAATTTTTATTACCTCTTCATATCATACATTGTCCAATGTGTCACTTCACTCACCACCCCTCCGTTGTCCACACCCCAGAGAGGAGGTCACATGTAGATCCGAGAAATTAGTTCCCCTTTCTACTCCACCATCCCTCCACCCTCCCAGTGTCACCACTCCGCACTAGTCTCAAGGGATTATCTAACCTAAATCTCACGTTTCTGACTCCAGTGTACATCCCTGGTCTAGGGGAATCTGTCTGGCAGAATAGGGATAATGATAGTTGGTGGGAGGAAGCATTTGAGAACCAGAGGAAAGTTGCACATTTCATTGCTACTACACTGTACCTACACTGCCTCATTTCCTTGCTGCAAGCCCTCTGTAAGAGGATGTCATTTCACCTATTGATGGGCTTTGGATCCCCAATCTGAACTCCCCCTCACTTATAATGATATAATTTTCAGTTCTTTGATGCTTGATACCGCATCCTTTGACACCTCATGGTCACACAGGCTGTTGTGCTTCTTCCATGTGGGCTTGCCTCTTAGCTAGATGGCCACTTATTTACCTTAAAGCCTTTAAAACCCCAGGGACATATCTTTTGATAGTCAGGCACCATCAGCTTTCTTCGCCACATTTACTTATCCATGTATTTGTCATCAGTGATCATATCAGGAAAGTGAGCATATAAGGTTATGATTATTAGTTTTTGAAACTTGATAACTGATCCCTTTGGCATCCCTTGGTTCCATAAACTGGTGTGTTTCTTCCATGTGGGCTTTGATGCTTCTGCGCTGAATGGCTGCTTGTTTACTTTCAAGCCTTTAAGACCCCAGATGCTACATGTTTTGATAGCCAGGCTCCATAAGTTTTTTTCACCACATTTTCTAACGCACATTTTTTTTCTGTGATCGTGTCAGGGAGCTGCACATCATGGAGTGTAAATTTAATAGAACAAAATGTTCTTGCACAGAGGAAGTACTTTATGGAGGTGTAATGCCCATTTGCTGTCCTAATTCTAAGCCTATAAGTATATGCATATCGATCTATTTCCCTAACATCATATGAATATATGCAACTGTGTATATGCCTGTATTTAACTTCCATAAATGCCCCTTACTCCTCAGTTCTTTTCTCTATCTCCCTATACCTCCTTCCGTCCCACCATCATCCTGAACCTCCATTTGGATTTCAATATTTTATCTCTGTTACATTAGTCTTAATCAATCCCTATTGGACCTCCCATACTCACTCCACCACCAATCCTGAACCACATGCTACTCACCCCATCCCTGGATCAGCCAACAGCCCCTCCCTCCCTACATCCAGCCTGGTACCATCAGTCCCGTCATCCCTACTCCTAGACCACCCATCCAGCCCACCCCATCCAGATAGACCTGTAAAGAAAATAACATGCTCAAAGAGAGGGCATCCCATAATGAAGAAACCAAAGAAAAGAAACCAAGGAAAAAACATCAACCAAAAACCCCAATATCCAGCATGTACACCTACATGCAAAAATACAAAGATAATAGTAATATAGAAACCTAGAAATAGCTTAAGGTCTGTTTGCTGACCTCCAGGAGTGTCTCCTGGTTGAGTGGGATGGGGTGTCACACTCTGGTCACAAGGTATATCTTTGGTGCTCCAGGTGTAGCCCCATGTTCTGTTGCACACCTTTAGGTTTTTGGTGTGGTTGGGTCAGACAGGGTGTAATCCTTACCTTGTTTCTCCATTGTTGACCCCAAAATGCCTCAGTGAGGGTAGCTGAATTTCATATTGGGACCGGCCAGGTGGTCGTCTCTTTGTATCGGCAGTGCTGAGTGGGAATATCATCCTGAAGGCTCAGTGGGCCAGGATGTACTTCCTTCTATCTCTCCCCCCACCCTTCATTTATTCTTGTGTACTCTAGTCAGGTATATCTCTCTCCCAAAACTGCAGCTTCAGTGCTGACCTCCAAGGCAAGTTTCCCTGGGGGAGAGGCAGGGCACCCTGTAGTTGGAATTTTGGTTGTGCTCTCAGGCCGCTCCACAGGTTCTCTGCTCCATTGCTTCATGCTGCATTCATATACTTCTTGCATCAATGCTAATAGTTTCAGTCAGATTTTGTCTTTTATTTGTTTTATTGTATATGATATATGTATATATAACTTCTCAAGAAAATAACAATCAATATCAGTGAAAATATGTACAAAATCTTGTGCATTATTTTCCACAATTCATTTCCGAATTATTCCAAAAAAGTATCATTATCAGTGGGACTAGAAAAAGCTGCTAATAAATGTTATTAGTGAATAGATCATCTATTTCTTAAATCTTCTATTCTACTCTGTTACTCAAGTTCAACAGAACTGATATAACATGTTAACAAGACTATCAAGACAAAAAATTACACTTAAAGTAATCAAATACTTTGAGCATATGTTGCGGGGGCAATTTATGACTACACTAAATAGTTTTCCTATAATCTTATTAGTCTATTATACATTGACCCTTAATTGTTATATATATCTTATATAGTAGCAATTGATTTATTCAGTATATAACATTAAATGCTATAAATAATGTCTAATCTTATGATACTATTAAACATTTTGAATTCATTTTGAAGAGAAGCAATATAAAATGCATTTTTACACTTTTATGCTTTTTGAAAGAGATGTTTCAGAGATATAAGTTATGATTTATTCTACATGAGTATCTATTATGTGGTTTTATGTTATTTTGGTTCTTTTTAAAGATTTTATTCTCTGATTCATCTCTAAATACTACTTTTGGTTGACATTTCTCTTGCTATCCTGACCCATAAATTTTTCTCACCTGCCTTCCTAAATGTCTAGTGATAAGTCTGGGATTAATAATCAAAGATAAGTTAACACTTTAGTTAATTAATTCTTTAAAACTATGTATGAAATGAATATCAAATGCCTCAGAATCATCCATGCAATAATGAAGATTATTACATTAGTGCTTAAAAAGACATTTACCAAAATTGGGGCATGGTCCCTGGATGATATAAACGAATAACTGCTAAAGGAAAGGCTAGTGATTTAAATCCTCCAGCATCGGGGACAGAAATAGTCCAGCCAAGAAAGACCTATGACGTCATTCCACTCTATGAAGACATTCCACTCTGTAATGTATGTGGTGCACCAAGAGTTGCAATACCCTCCAAGGCAACATGCTCCTGTGTCCTGTTGTTGTTGCTGCTGTTGTTGCTGATTTGTCTTTATTGGGGTGGTTTGATGTGAAAAATAATTTAGGCAGATTAGGTGATGCCAATTGCCTTCTCTGAATTAAAATGAACTGAATGCCCCTGGGTTTCCTGGAAAGTATTCATAAATCAAATTTGAACAATGAGCTGTTGAATAAAAATCTTATGCCTGTAATAGATGTCGCTGTGGTGAATTCAATAATGTCCCCACAAAATATGTGATGTAGCCCTAACCCCTATACCTGTACTTATAATTGGGGAAGGGTTTTCCTTGTTGTTTCATGAAGTACTATTAATACATGATGAATTTTATAAAAATGTCATTTGAGATGTTTAGGTAATGAGTGGAGTTATAACTTACCTCTTATAACTGCACGAGGGAGGGAAGACGCTAACCCAGAAACAGACCAGGCTGACTGCTACAAGGCAGAGGTCAGAAGTGTCTTCGCTAAATACCTCTTCAATCTGATGACCCCCTTCCCCACTCCCATAGCACTCGACTTCTCTGCATGATTTCATATCTGTTGCCATGGTCACAGAGAACTCACAGACTGTATTCACAATGACAAATTGATTAGGAAAATAAACCAATATAAATTAGGATAGGAAAACATCAAGGAGATGTTCTATAGATCGGTTGTTCTTCTCAGCATGCCTGGAGGCACAACTCTCTCTGATCCTCAACCTTAGGCACCCAGCAGGCTTCTGCCCTGCTGCTGAAAATATTGTCAAGCTACTTCACCACTGATAAGTGTCCAAGGAACAATTCACTCTGCAAGCCCTTTTTCTGGTATCTCATTTTCCACGGGCCAGAAATCCAGTCACTCTATTTCTTGCTCTCTCTGCTGTGGCCTCTGCATATTGTGTGTACTCCACTCATGGCTCTTCTTTTTTGCTAATTATGGCATACTTTCTTTTTGATTCTGAGAAGGTTTGGTTTATACTCAGTGGGAGGCACAACTGACCAATCCCAACTTAGAATCCTCTGCATGTTCTCACACAGTATCACAGTTTCTCTGTCAGTTGGTCCTGCTGTGTGTCACTGTAGTCCTTCAAGTTATTTTACTGTAGTCCTTAAATTATTTTACTGGAATTTCAAATACTGGCAAAGTCACCCAAAGTGAACAAGTTTCAGTGGTACTTCCAGACTAAGAATACAATGGAAAAAATGGAATAGGCTGCACAATTCGAAGGACTTAACCACTGAAAATGTTATCAGTAGCATCAAAATCTTGTCAATGACTAAAAATTCAATTAACAGAAACAGAACATTATAGTAGATGATGAGACCTTCAGGAGGGAAGACATTCAAAATATGACTCAAGGGGCTGAGCCCCGGTGGCATAGTGGTTGTGTGCGGGACTGGGGCCCACTGGGACGGAGGTTCAATTCCAGCAGTGGGGCTGGGCCTCCTACTCCCACCACCGGAGAGCAGTGATGCCAAAAAAATATATATATGACTCAGGGGTGAAAGGATTCAGCATTCAAAAAACAATTACTGTAACCCACCACATAAAAAAGGGACAGAAACCACACCATCATATCAATTGATACAGAAAAAGAATTTGTGGACATCCAAAATGCATGCCCATGTGTTGATAAGTTAACAAGAGAAACTCTTCAATTCAATAAAGACCATGAATGAAAAAATAACATCTAATATCATACCTGGTGAGAAAAAGCTGAAAATTTCCCCAACTGAATAAGGGAACCTGATAAGCATGTTCCTCATCCCCACTCACATTCAGCATTAAGCTGGAAGTCTTAGCCTGATTCATAAGACATAACAAGAAATTAAGAGAGGAATATTGGAAAAAGAAGTGAAAGTTTACTATTTGCAAATCATAGATTTTATATAAATAGAAACCCCAAATCTTCCTTATAGAATTGCTATAAACAATTGAGGAATCTGTTAATTTAGAGGGACAGACAATTAGCAAGCAAAAATAAATTGGATTCCCATATGATGAGAGTCTGAAGAATACATAAAAAATAATACCATATACAATAGCTACATAAAAGTTGAGAAAGATAGGAATAAACCTAATCAATGAAACAAAAGAACTTTGTAAAGAATACTGTAGAACATTGTTACAAGAAACAAAAGAGACCATCTAGATGGGAAAATAGCCTATTTTCATGGATAGAAAGGCTCAATATTATGAAAATGTCAATACTGCATAAAGTAATATACAAATTCAATGGAATTCTGATCCAAATACCAACATTTTCTTTAAATAAATGGAAAAAATACCAACTTCATATAGAAAATGAAGAAGTCCAGGATATACAAAGAATACCCCAAAGGGAAGAAAAATGTAAGGAGTGTTGTGCTGCCTGATCTCAAAATCTATTATCCAACCACAGTTTTAAAAACAGCCTGGTAGTGGTATAATGATAGGCACATAGACCAATGGAATAAAGACAGAAAACCCAGAAATAAAAATATCCACTTAAAGTCAATTGATTTTCAACAAAAGTTCAATAAATATTAAATGGAAAGAGGACCCAATGGTTAATAAATGGTGATGGAAAAACTAGATAACCATCTGCAGAAGAATAAAATACAATACACATCTCATCCCATGCACACAAACTACTTCAAGGTGGATCACAGACCTAAATGTAAAACCCAAGGTTATCAGGATTGTCAAGAAATTTGGGACAAATCTAGTTCAGGGTTTACTTAGGCTTACACATTTAACAAAAGAAGTACATTCCATGGAAGGCAAAATAGATAGATGGGACCAATTAAAAATAAAACACGTGTACAATTTATCAAAGAATAAAGCCAGAGCCCACAGATTAAAAAAATATTTAGCAATTACATAAAAGGTAAAAGACTAATTACTAAAATCTACAGAATAATGCAAACCCACAACAAGAAAAGTAAACAACCCTCTTTAAATATGGACAAAGGATTCAAATAGACAATTTTCAGAAAATGATACTCAAATGGCTAACTAAAGCATGTGGAAATGTTCTCATTCACTATCCATTTGGGAAATAAAAGTCAAAACAACTAATCTATAACATCTAACATCCATAACTTGTACCCTAATTGAAGAGAGAAAAACAACAAATCCTGGAGAGGGTGAGGAGAGATTGAAACACTTGTATACTGCCAGTGGCCTTTAAATACATATAACAACTGTGGAAAGCAAAATGGTGATTGCTAAAACAGATGGCAATAGAAATAGTATATGACCCATGAATACCATTGCTCAAAAGAAATGAAAGACTATGAACAGACCTATCCTCTCCCAAATTCGTTGCAGCAAAGTTCACAATAGCAAGAAGGTGGAAACAACTTAAACCCCATCAGTAGAATCATGTATTTAAAAAGATATTTGGTGTGCTGTGTTAGTCTAGTCTAGTTAGACTAGAGAAACAAATTCATAGACATGTATATGGATATAAGGGAAAGGTTCACATATAAGAAGAATGGATCATTGAGAAAGCATCCCAACTCAGTCCAGTCCAAAGACATAAGTTCGATATTAGCCCATATGTCCAATACCAGTCTATAAAATCTCCTTCCAACTTACAAAGTTTGTGTTATGACACCAGAACAATCACAGATGAGTGAGTTCAGAGTTTGGTGTGTCCGGTTGCAGTAGAAGCATCTCAGCACTTGCAGGGGTTCCCCGTAGCCTCCAGAACATTTCTGCACTGACAGTAGTCTCCATGTGACTTCTCCGGCCCCAGAGGTTTGGCTCTATCAGGGAAAACTCATGTGCCCTCTTCTCTGATTCCACCAATCTGCAGGAATCAGCATTGACCAGCATGCTGTCATCTCATCTTGCCAGTGGTTTGTCATCTCAGAGACTGAGTCAAGTCTTGCTACTCCAATTGGGAAATACCACAGGACTTCCCAGAATTCTAAGGAGAAATCCATGCTCACACAGTGGCCTCATTGGCTATCTCCAGAGTGACAGACTAAACTCCACCTCTATACTACCAATCATGAAATTGACATCAAGTACATGACCGCCATATGTGTACACACAAAGGAATACTTATTTTCTTTGAAAATCAGCAATGGAATTTATCATAGAGGAGTCTGGAAGACATGCTGAGTGAAGTTAGTCAATCCCAAAAGGACAAATACTGTATGAGTCCACAGCTGTAGAAACAAGCAATAGGAGAGGTACAAGCTCCTCCTTTCAGGACATCCAGTCTACTGGCCAGCGAGGCCAGGAAGCCTAATGATGCCAATGCAGCATCTTTTCTCAGTGTGTATCTTGAAGGTCACTTTGGTGAAAGAATCCCCACATCAGCTGGGATCAGATTATCAACGAATTTTGGGGGGAGGATAACCATCTACTGGCTGCATAGAAAGTTATGTGGAGCCCCCCCCCCCCCATACTGAAAGATATTTTTATCAGATAGATGAGGGATATGAATGGGAGAGTCAAAGAGAGGGGAAAGAGAACAGATAGATCTGGGAGAAGTCAAGTGCATGTCAGTTGCAAGTAAAAGGGTGAAGACCAACTTCCTAGTGGCAAAAAAATAAAAAATGCTATCAATATTTTCAAGCAGCCTAAGTGAAAAGTATGACTGGCAATATGGATGTAATTGCCTGAATTTCTGTGTGTCTCCTGAGAACTGAGGTCATGTGCCAATGAACACCAGGGCATTGATTTGTAGATACTCAAGGTGCACAAAACTGTCCAAAGACCATAACAAAGAGGCTTGATATGGAAACACTACTAGGTTAACTAGTCTCTACCTCAAGACACATGTAACGTGAGGATAAAGACTGAATTTGCCTGGTGTGTGAAGAAACAGAAGACAGCTATTTTGAGATTTTTTGAATTGGTGATGGGTGACCAACATTGACTTAGTATAACAAAATTGTACTTATTATATTAAGATACATATCATACTGGAAATCTTGTGATTTGTATTGTCAGTGAATAGTATTATAAATTTTGTCTGAAAACCAACTCCCATTGGTTGTGTAAATAGCACATATACACATAACTATTTATTCTGTACAATTGAGTAATTCAGGTTTTGCAATTAACCTTCACTGGTTCAATCATACTCCCTCAACAGCGGTTTGAAAGTCAGTATCATGGTACAGTGTAATGACACGATTCATTGAAGATCCTTATGATCCTTGGAGACAATTGATAAGATTCATTACCACAAAGAAGCATGAAAAAGCAAAAAAACTGATAAAAAACAGATATACTGATGTTGAGTTTAAGTACTAATAAAATAATTTGAATTAAAAAATATGACCCAGGAAGACCTGCTTCCTCAATATAGAGCAAACCATAATGATGCAAAGGGAACAAACTCTGTAGGAGTCCAGTCTTCAAGACCTCCCTTTGGTCATAGGGTATGGTGCAGCATGAGAGGAAACAGCAGAAAACCCCAATTAAGATTTGGAACTTGGAGAAGCAACAAAACCCACATGGAAAAAGCACACCAGTCTATGTGATCATGAGGTGTCAATGGGATCAGGTATCAGGCATCAAAGAACAAAAAATAATATCATTGTAAATGAGAAAAAGTGTGGAATGGAGACCCAAAGTCTATCTGTAGGCAACTGGACATACCCTTACAGAAGGGTCACCAGGAAGAGATGAGTCAGTTAGGGTGCAGTTTAGCAACAATGAAACATACAATGTTCCTCTAGTTCTGTAATACTTCTCTTCCCCACTTCACACACACACACACACACACACACACACACACACACACACCACAAACTATCCTGATCCCAATTCTACATTACAAATCGGGCTAAACCAGAGAATGTACACTGGTACATATAAAAGGACACATGATCCCTTCAGGATCAGTGGTGACTCAGGGAGGGTGGAGAGAAGGTAGAGTAGAAAGGGGGAACCAATTACAAGGATCTACACATAGTATCCATCCTGGGATAAGTACAACAGGGAAGTGGGTGATGGTAGCATTCAGACAATGTACAATATGACAATAATAATTCATGAATTATCAAAGGTTCATGAAGGAGAGGGGGTGGGTAGGGAGAGGGAAAATGGGGAGCTAATACCAAGGGCTTATGCAGAAAAAATATTTTGAGAATGATGATGACAACAAATGTACAAATGTACTTTTCTTACAATAAATATATGTAAGAATTGTGATTTCTCAGTTACATTTGTGTGTGACCACCAAAAACAATGATTTAATGGAAAAAAATAATAAAGAACTGGAAACACTAGCAATCCAGGACAGATAAACTCCGCAGGACCAATGATGAGAGTAGTGATACCAGAAGGGGAAGGGGAACGTGGGTGTGGCAGTCATGGGTTTATGTTAATTTTGTGATTTAACTGTATCAGTGGAGTCTAGCCTGTTAATCTGGAGATACCCATTGAGTAGCCAATGAGGCCTCCGTGTGGACCTGGCTTTCTCTTGAGACTTCTGGGAAATCTCATGATATTTCCCTGGTGAAGATGAGAAGCTATTTTCCTCAGTTGTTGGGAGTTAGTCTCAGAGACGATGAATCATGGACAAGACAAGATTACAGTGTCCGAGAAACTGGAGGAGCCGGAACAGATGCCCCACAGGTTTGCACTGATGGAGTGGCATGCTCTGAAGCTGGAGAGGCATGCTGTTGATGGACCCTGAGCCCTGGAAGTGAGGAGCCATGTGGAGACCCCTGCCAGCACCGGGATTCTGCACCCACTGACCTGTGACTTCATGAGTCAGAAGGAGACTTTATAGACTGATTTCAGGCATATGGTTTAATATCAGACTTATGACTTTGAGCTAGACTGGGCTGGGAGACTTTCTCAGTGTTCCATTCCTTTTGTATATAAACCCTTTCCTTATATCCATATGTGTGTTTATGAAATTTGTTCCTCTAGTCTACCTGGACTTACACAGTGGGGTATAAAAGGGGTACTGATCACAAGGACCTACATATAACCCTTTCCCTGGGCAATGGACAACAGAAAATTGGATGCAGAGAGACAGCAGATAGTCTAAGACTTGAAAATAATAATAATAATTTATAAATTATCAAGGGCTTATGACAGGGAGTGGATATAGAGGGGAAAAATGAGGAGCTGATACCAAAATTCAAGCAGAAAAAAATGTTTTGAGAATTATGATGGCAACACATTTAAAAATGTCCTTGTCAAAATGGCTGCATGTATGGATTGTGAGAAGAGTTGTATGAGTCTCCAATAAGATGTTTTTAAATTAAAAAATTTGGAATGTGGAATGTATAAATTATGAATCTGATAACAAGGAATTTGTTACAAATGGGATGGAATGTATAAATAGCAATATCCTGGGCATTGGTGAGTGAAAATGGTCTTGTACTAGCCATTTTGAATAATAAAATCCTGTGGTTTAGTATTCCAGGAATGACACAATCAAGAAGAATATTACTATAGTCATCATTAAAAGGGCATTTCATGAATTATCGAGAGTACAATGTTGTCTATGATAGGATAATATCTATCTACATACAAAGAAATCCATTAAAATCAATTATTTTTCAAATTTATGCATGAACCACAAAATCTAAAGATGAAGAAATTGAAGAATCTATCGGTGTATTTGTATTAAATAGAACAAATATTTAATCAGGGTGCATTGATGATTACTGGCAACTAGAACAAGAAGAAGGAACAGTAATTGGGAAATATGATCTTGGTAATGGAAACCAAGTTGTAGATCAATTTGGATCAAGTTGGAGATAGAATTTTGCAAGACCAACACTTGTACATAGCAAATCCCCTTTACAAAAACATAAATATGTATAGCCATATGGAATTTGGAATACACAGAAAATAAATTTATTTGATCTGTGAAAAGAGACAATGTAGAAGCCCTTTATCAATGGCTTACAATGAGAAGCTGACTGTAGAGCAATGATATTATAAGTTAAGATTGAAATTTAATAAAATTAAAACAATCCACTATAGATAAAAAACACCTTAAATAATCCTACTGAATTTTGAGAACATTGTAAGAACATATTTGACACGCTAAAAATTAATGATAGAACTGAGGAGCTGTGTGATGACATCAAGATAGTATACATGTACAAAGCAAAAAGTCATTAAAAAGAAGAAAAAATAAAATACCAAAATTTATTTCAGAAGAGACTTCTTAATCATGTAATAGCTAATACAAATGAAATAGGTGACAAGATTAAAGAAAATTTCAAAGGGTAGTTAGAAGACAGTAAAATATTATTATAAAATGTGCAAAAACCAAGCGTTAGAATCTCAAAAAGGAAGAATACACTTAGTGTGTTAATCTGGGCAGACTTGAGAAGCAAATCCACAGAAACTCACATGTATAGAATAGAGAGTTTTATATAAAAGGTAAATGTACATTAAAGCATCCCAACCCTGTCCAGCCCAATTCCATAAGTCCAAGATTAGCCCCTATGTCTGACACTGATCTAGAAGTCTTCCTCAAATTCTCAAAGCACACACAATAATGCCAATACAGAAGGAAAGCAGAATCAGTGAGTATGTAAGCATCTCACACTGGCAGAGGTCTTCATTCGGCTTCTCCAGCAGCCTGGATTGCATCAAATTAGGTCCATGTGGCTTGTCCTCAGGGTGTCTCAGGAAGTGAACCCTGCAGCTACAGCAGGGAACTGGCTCAGTTAACCACACACTGGTCTGACCGTCAGAGAGCAAGGTGAGGATAAGGAGTCATTTGTCTCCCTGCCCTTCAATTAATCCCACATGTGTTTATCAGGCAGATTGGCACAATAAACCTTTCCATAATCCACCCCTTGCCAACTTGGCATCTGTACACAATTCTTTAAGTAACAAGTTAAGTAACAAGTACACCTTAATCCTATAATCCTTATGAATATATTCCCCACATATGAAAATTTGTAAGCCAACCACTTTGTACATTTTTTGCAAAGTCCCCCAGTTTGGGTATCCAATTTCTATTCTGTCCACTTACATCAAACCAGTGTTCTGAGGAGATAACCATATATTTTATGTGAAGAATATTTATTCCTTTCTTTTTATTCCTTTCTTTTTCTTTTTAGTTTGGAGTTGTTTTTTTTAATATAGATTTTATTGGGGGCTCTTACAACATTTAAGATATCGTTTTCATTAAGCATATTTGTATACATGTTGCTATATTCATCTACATGATCTACTTGAACCCCTCCAGGATAAGCTCCTCTTCCCCTCTTTCCTCTCTTTATTTTTTTTAATTCCAACTCTCCATATTTCCCCTTCCCCCTGCTCCTCCTCCATGAACTTCCAATAACTTACAAATTGTTATTACCTCTTCATATCTTACACTGTATAATGTGTCACTTCTCTCATCCCCGCCTTGTCCACACCCCAGAGAGGAGGTCACATGTAGATCCAAGAAATTTGTTCCCCCTTTCTACTCCACCATTCCTCCACACACATCACCACCCCCCCCCCAGTGTCACCACTCCCTATTAGTCTCAAGGGATTATCTATCCTAAATTTCCACATTTTTTACTCCAATATGCATCCCCTGGTCTAGCCAAATTTGTCTGGCAGAATTGAGATGATGATAGTCGGTGGGAGGGAGCATTTGAGTACATTTCATTGCTACTACACTGCACCTAGACTGGCTCCTCTCCTCGCTGCAACCTCTCTGTAAGAGGATGCCTCTTCACTTATTGATGGACTTTGGGTCCCTAATCTGAAATCCCCCTCACTTATAATGATATATTTTTAGGTCTTTGATGCTTGATACCAGATCCCTTTGACACCTCATGGTCATACAGACTGTTGTGCTTCTTCCATGTGGGCTTGTTTCTTAGCTAGATGGCCACTTATTCACCTTCATATCTTTTGATAACCAGGCACCATCAGCTTTCTTCATCACATCTACTTATGCACTATTTGCCATCAGTGATCATATCAGGAAAGTGAGCATATGTTATGATTATTCTTGAAACCTGATAATTTATCGCTTTGATATCTCTTGGTACCATAAGCTGGTGTACTTCTTCCATGTGGGCTTTGTTGTTTCTGAGCTGGATGGCCACTTGTTTACTTTCAAGCCTTTAAAACCCCAGACGTACATGTTTTGGTAGCTGGGCACCATCAGCTTTCTTCATCACATTTGCTTATACACACATTTTTTTTTCTGTGATCGTGTCAGGGAGATGCGCATCATGGAATGCTGATTTAATAGAACAAAATGTTCATGCACTGAGGAAGTACCTGATTGAGGTCCAATGCCCATCTGGTGTCCTAATTCTAAGCTTATAAGTATATGTATATTTATTTATTTCCCCTTCATCATATGAATATATGTACCTATGTATATGCCTGTATTTATCCTCTATAAATGTCCCTTACTCCCCAGTTCTTTTCTCTATTTCCCTATACTTCTTCCCTTCTCACCATCACACTCAACCTCCATTTGGGTTTCAATATTATCTCTCTGTTACATTATTCTTAATCAATCCCTATCGGACCTTCCACACCTACCCTGCCATCGATCCTGAACCACATGCTACTCCCCCCATCCCTGGATTGGGCAACAGTGCTCCCCTACACCCACCCCTAGACCACCCATCCATCCCACCTGATCCAGATAGACCTGTACAGAAAATAACATATTCAAAAAAGGCATCATATAATGAAGCAAGCAAAGAAAAAAAAACAATGAAAACATAAAACAAAACCACCCCAATATCCAACATGTAGACATACATACAAGAATTCAAAGATAATAACAAGATAAAATCATACAAATAGTTTAAGGTCTGTTGGTTGACCTCCAGGAATGTCTCCTGTTTGAGTGGGATGGAATTCATAAAGTTTATCTTTGGTGCTTGATCTGGAGCTCCATGTTATGTTGCACACCCTTAATATTTTGGTGGGGTTGGTTCAGAAAAGGTATAATCCTGATCCTGTTTCTCTATTTTTAACTCCAAAATGTCTTGGGTCAGTGAGGGTAGCTGTATTTCATATTGGCGCCAGCCCATATGGTTCTCTCATTGTATCGGCTGTTCTGAGTGGGAATATCGTGCTGAAGGCTAAGTGGGACAGGATGTACTTCATTCTATCTTCCTTCCCTCTCATTTATTTTCGTGTGCTCTGGTCAGGTATATCTCTCTCCCCAAGTTGCAGCTTCAGTGCTGACCTCCAAGGCAAACACTCCTGGGGGAGAGGCAGATGCCCCAGTAGTTAGAATTTGAGTTGTGCTCTCAGACCTCTCCACTGGTTCTCGGCTCCATTGCTTCATGCTACATTCACTTCTGAGAACACCTTATTTAAGTTTGATTCCTATTTTCCTGTGGAGATATAAAAAATATACTCCACTTGGGTCCTGTTGGAAATTTGTGAAGTCTGCATCCGTAAGCAAAGTCAAATTAGGGCAGACTATCAATAAACTCAGCAACAATTTTCACCATTACACAGGATCAAAAATTTCTTCATCGGCTCAGGTTCTGGTCAACTCAATGTGGCCTTGAGTTGATGCCTCACTTAGCCTCCCCAGGAGTCCTTGCCTTTAGACCATGGGCTGTCACAATACTCATCAAGCCTAGCCCCCTCATGGTAAGTCATGAACTTTAGACCAATAAACCCACTCTAATCTTGTCCTCTTTTTCCTATAAACCAATCCACAGGTGCCAATGGCCAGACTCAACCCATCTCTTTATTACTGCATTTCTCCCACGTCTACTCAACAAGTGTATCCAGGTGGTCACTTAACAAGCATTTCCGCCTTCCCACAGGCTCTCTTTAACATTCAGTCTGAGAGAGGCGTTTTCTTTGTGCTTCCAGATTTTCTCCGGTTACTGGCACAAACCAGTGGCTCAAAGTTGCAAAATCCAGAGTTCCTTTTCTCTTTCCATCTGTCAATCTTAACCCCAAGCAAGTTTCTTGGAATGCAAATTTACTGAGTACTCCAAAGCACCAGGTGGGGCATATATTTTCTAAGCTTTCTTTTCAAGCATGACCTAAATCCATCCAAAGATGAAATTTTAATGGATGAAAGTATGTGCGTTTACAAACTATCTATTTCCATACTTCCCAATAAACATTCCTATAAATCGTATCGATAATAAGCAGAAAAAAACCAATATATACAAAATCAGAAAATATGGAATTAGGTCTCTGAGAGCATTAAACCAGATCCAGGCTTTCTGTCAGCCATTTTGACCTTCGGTCACTCATTTTCCTTAAGCAGCATGGTTTCTGAGAAATTCAAATGGTGATTTCTACCCCAGTGCTCAAAATATGTATGAATTATATTCACTTTCACCCTGTTAAATAGGAATAACCAAAGACTGCAACCAAATAAAATAATCAAAACTTTAACTTTCCATATTTTTCCAGAAAACAACTGAGTTAACAGTGTGGCTTCACCTGATTTCTGGCTAGTCAAAGAAGAAAAACTACCATGAGGGAGAGGTCAAACAAACGACTACTCTCCATCGTATGTTTTGTTTCTCCAGTACCCCATTCCCGAGGTACCATAATGTGTTGTCTGGGTAGACTAGAGAAACAAATCCACATAAAGTCATATGCATATAAAAGAGTTTTATATAATGCAGTGGTTCTCAAGCTTCCTATTGCTACAACCCTTTAATATAGTTCCTCATGTTGTGGTGAACCCCCCTGCCCTGGACCATACATTTTTTTTTCATAACTGTAATTTTGCCACTGTTATGAATCAGACAACCCCTTCAAGAAATCATAAGTTGAGAACTATTGATATAAAGGGTAAGTGTACATTAAGAAGGAATCCCAACCCAGTGCTGTCTAAGCCCATAAATGCAACGTGAGTCCATATATTAGGCACCAATCTACAAAGATCTCCTCAGTCTCACAGAATACATGCAATGACACCAACTGCTGGAGAAAAACTGAATCAGTGAGTCTGTAAGCATCTCAGTGCTGGCAGGGGTCTCTATGCAGCCTCTTCACATCCAAGGAAGCATCAGGGTAGGTCCATGTGGCTTCTATTCAAGGATGTCTCATAGGAAGTGAGCCTTGCTAGCTGCACTAAGACAGCTGCACCCTGGTCTAACCATCAGAGAACAAGAGACCAGAGAACCAGAAAGATGAGACTCACTGAGCCATTTTGTCTCTCCACCATTCAATTAATCCCACATCTGTTTATTGGCCAGGTTGGCAAAATAAACCACAGCTATCTCACTCAGCATATATGAAATTGAAAGAATTGAATAAATACTTCAACCATTGAGTTGTAATATTAAATTTTTCTGTGAGAAAAATATTGAACTATGCTGAAGTGTCAAAGGTAGATGGAAAAAATGCATATATCACTGTATCAAAAAGGAATAGTTGGCATACAATCATTTCAAGGATTAGCATAAAAGCAAGAGCAAATACATTGAAAACATTAACAAAATCAGTGGTCCATAATCTGGTGAATACAAGCAAAAAATACTTTGACATGCTCATAATGTACTGAAGGCACTGACTTGCCTTTTCTAGGAAATTTGTTAGACAGCTTTGGCCAACAGAGAGGAAATGATCCATATTTGTATCCGTTACATGGAAAGATCAAACAAAATGTTCAAATCATAGAACAATAGAATTGTAAGTAAAAGTTACTGCAGATGATCCCACAATGTTTATAGCAGTACATTTATAAGATTTCTACAATTCAGGCTGGGTTCAAGACTTTATGGAGTAAGAGATATCATTACTAAGGTCAAATGGATCTTATCTGAAAGGATAGAATGTAAAATGGATGTCTATTTGTGTTTCATTGACTATGGTGAGGTATTTAGCTGTGCGGATCATAACAATTTGTATATAAACTTGAGAAAAAACAGGAATTGAAAAACACTTATTGTGCTCCTGAAGAACCTGTACATGGATCAATAGGTAGTTATGGAAAGTGTGTAAGATAATATTGCAATATTTGATATCTTGAAAGGTGTCCATTAGGGCTGTCTCCTCTAAACATATTTATTTAATCTGTAGGATGAGTAAATAAACAGAGAAGCTGTCTTACATGAAGAAGAATGACATCAGGATTGGAGGAATGTTTATTAATCACCTTCAATAGGCAAGTCACACAAACATTTAAGCTGAAAAAGAGGACTTAAAGCATTTGTTGCTGAAGATCAAGGATTTCAGTCTTCTTTATGGATTACAATTCATTGTAAAGAATCCAGAATTCTCACACCTGAATCAATAGATAATATCATGATGAACATAAAAGATGGAAGTTATCTAGGATTTCCTCTTGTCTGGACTCATAATCAATGCTCAGAGAAGCATCAGTCAAGAGATTGACTGATTCATTTTTTTAGGTAAATCACCTACACAATATTTCTTTGAAGTGTTGATAAACAAGAGTGTTACTTTGTGGACTAAAGTCCTCATGTTATTTTTCATTGTCTCATATGTCTCACATGCATTTAAAAGTTGCACAATGAAAGAGGAAAACTGAAGGAAAATCAATGCATATGAACTGTAGAGTTGGAAAGAATATTAAAAGTACCATGGTTTGCCAAAGGAATGACAAAATCTGTCTTGGAAGAAGTATATTCAGAAGGTTCCTTAAAGCCATGAATGGCAATACTTCATCTCATGTACTTTGGTCATGTAATCCAGAGAGATTGGTTCCTGGAAAAGCATATCCATCTTGGTAAAGTGGATATACAGTGAAGGACAGGAAGGCTCTCAATGAGGTCGATTGACCCTGTAGCTACTGTGGGCTGAAACATAAGAACCAGTGTGAAGATGACACAAGTCAGGCAGAGTTTCACTATGATTTTGGAAAGAAAGAGATGGCACCTAACAATGATTACAACTGTACCTGGACATTGGATAAGAGTTACAAAGACGATAGAAAGACGAGTCTGACCAAGTAATTTCACTTCACCACAGATATGAAAAGAGCAGAAGGAGCTAGTAAATAAGGAAGAAGGCAGAAGGAGAAGCTAGATGCCACGCCAAAGGACTATAAACAAAGAAACAAAGTGCAACAGATACAGAACCTGCCCTAGAACTGGTGTCCTAAATTCAGACATCTAGCTTCCTAAACAATAAGAAAATGCATTTCTTTATGGTAAAGCCACCTTTTGTGGGATTTCTCTTTTAACAGCACTAGATAACTAAAATAGTTCCCCTAGGGAGCACTCAAAAAAGGAATGCAAAGAAAGTATGTGATATTGTGGCATTAAATAGGGAGCTATAATTCTATAATTTTGCTCTGAGTTCACCTAGATCTGAAGCATTACTTTCTGTACTGTAAAGTTATTTTGTACAATCAATAAAATTCCTTTTGTAAAACATTTTCAAACAAAAAGATAACTTTTGATCAATGGTGAGCATGCCACTGGATAGGTGCATTATTTCATTGGATACATTGGAAAGAAGATAAGCACTGTAATTAGACAATGGTTGGCTCTGAGAAAAATAATTAGATAGCTTTAGCTATGGTTTTTCTTTCTAGTTGGTACAGATCTTGGGCCAGAAAATCAATAGTTAAAAAAATAAATGTTTTCGTAACTTTCCTTTACTCTCATTCCAAATACTTGTATACATTTAATCAGTAACTTCAAAGCCATTCATACATCATGCAGCAGTTAGATTTATGTCAACTTGAGCCTGTATCAATATGTAGGCACGGAGCCCTGCCTATCCATCAGGTGTTAACATAAAGATGCCTCTTGGGCATGTGATTGTCTCATGAGAGAAGTAAGTTATATAGCACAAGATAGGGCAATATTGTGTTTTGATCGTGGGATTCTCACTGACCAATTATTGTCCGTCAGTCTCAAGTCCTGCTGTCTGTAAATTTGTAGCTCCGCTGAAGCTTGCCCACCAAGGGTGACCCTACAATTGTGTGAAATATCAGTGGTATATCTTCAAGTACCACAATAACACAGGAGCCACCCCAGGACAAAAAGGTGGCAGAAATTTCGTTGAGCTGTAGCTCCCTCTCTTAGAATCCATCTTGTTCCTTGTCCACTGTTGCCTTTAGAGTGATTACATGAGGGAATCTCCAGCATGACTCCTGCTTCCTGACTTCCAGGCCATGCCAGACTTGGCCTTATTCTTGATGACTTGTCCTGCTCACCTGTAGCACAGGTGTAAAGGTTAAAGCACCCAAGACCAATTTCAGGGATACCTACAAGCACTAAACTGCCATGCATCTCCTTAGTCTCTTCTATTCCAATCCTCAAAGACTGGATTAGAAACTGGTTTTGGATACTAAATTTAGATTCAGTTACATCATTTTAATTCTTTAGTATTTAGCACACACATTAAGTCCCAAACTTTGAGAGTGCAATGTTTTAAAGCCAAAAGTGTAGTGCTAGCCACATAAAGCTAGGTTTTGAGGCCAAACACAAGTCAACATTTTTATTTCTTTGTTATTCTCATGTGTTCTCTTTCAATGATCCTATCAACAAGCAATGAAGACCTTTGTAGCTTCCAAGTATCTGCAACAGAACAAAACAACTTTTCAGAAAGTATTATTGAGCATGAAAAGTGCATGCATCAATATAATATATGAACTTAGACTAGCACTGTACTAAGCCCTAATGATAGCACTGGTAGTCCAGTGGTAGAATTCATGTCTTCCACGAGAGATTTTCAGGTCAACCTCGCTAAGAGATCTCAGAATCAGTGACCACTTATTTGCCAGCTAGAGATGTGTGTGTTGCTATGATGCTGAGCAGTTTTCACCAGATTCTTTATGTCAGTCTATGAAAAAATTCTAGCAATCTATCTTTAAAAATCAGCCCGTGAAAATCCGCAGCAGTTCATTCTAGACACCCATGAGTTCACCATATGTCAGAAGCTAACTTGATGGCAACTGCCAGCAATAGCAATGACAAAAGTTACCATCTTAATTTAAGAGGGAATGTCAAAAAGTCAGTAGCAAATGGAATTAAATTACAATGGAATGGAATTGATGAAAAATGTGAGTTGGAGAATATCAGTTATTCCTTCTATCATCAACTTTGCTGGACATGAAATAAACCATTTTAACTCAGTCCATGTTTCCTAGGCATACAGAGTGATTACATTTGTCAAGAACACAACCAAGCAATGATCTGGAAGAGCAAGTTCAAAGCTCAGGGGCATCCAGTCAAAAGTGTTTTCACTAATGCTAGATATGATAATTATTGGAGCTAAATGTCTTAACTCCAAATGATGATGCCTTTAAATTTGGGAGCTATGACCTTTCCTTTTTCAGAAAGTCTGCTTACCCAGTCAGTTGAAAAACAAGGAAATCCTCAACAAGGGAAATTAATGCATATGCATCTTCTCAACATCAGTCCTTATAAGCAGAGTACACCTTTTAAGCATTATAAGTATTATAAACTTGATGCTAAGAATAATTTAGATAAATATGAGAGGGCTGTTGAATGACTTACCAAGTGTCATCAAGTACATTAGAATGGAATATAGCTTATCTGGAGAGGAGATTGTAGGAAGTTTTCTGTGTGTATATTTCTTCATCCAAAGAGAACTGTGGATAATAAAAGCATTTTAAGTTTTACAGTAATTTTCAAGAAACTGAAAATGTGCTCAGGAGATAAATATTTCTTATATTTCTATGAACTGAGACAAAAACTTCCTAGAGATATTTCTAACTTTTTCTGTGTACTGTAGGGGTGGATCTAGGTATGAGAATTAACTTACACATAGTTTTTCAAACTCCTCATCCTCAAGTAACATCTATTGTTTACGTGCCTGGGCACAAGTAGGTTAGCCCGCAAAGCAATATAGCTTCTATTGGAGGGAACGGCAGCCAAGCTGTGTGATTAAGCCACACTAGCATGAATCCTGGTGCTGCAGTTTTTACAAGTTGGGCTGACATTCGGCGAGTCAACATGAGTCAGCATATATGCGATGGCAGTTAGCTCCGTCTTGGAAGACATAAAGACTTGAGAAATCGAATTACCAGGGCTTGAATCTCATCTTTTTAACTTATTGTGTCACTATGGGAAAATAAACTGTTTCTGAACCTGTGTCTTCATCTATAAAATGGGATAACAATGGTTTTCCTGTATACAGCTATTTTTTTTAATATGAAAGCTTCCATATGCAAAAACCATGCAATAATCGCCAATGGATTTAGATGCTGTTGCTGTTGTGGTTGTTGTTGATAGTGATCATTTCTGGATAAGGATATAACTTGTTCTACATCTAGCTTGTATTAATATGTAAATATTAATTTAAAAGGCACCCCCCCCACACACACACACACTCTTGATCAAATTGTCCTTTTCTTTCTATATGTAACATTCTTCTCTCTTTACTGGAACCTTCTCTGACACACATGTTGTTTTTAGGTACCCTCGAGCCAATTCATAGCAACCTTGTTTACAATAGAACAAACAATTGCCTAATCTTGGGCCATCGTCACAACTGTTATGTTTAAGCCTACTCTTGAAGCCATTGTGTCAGTACTTCTTATTGATGGCTCCATTTTCACTGCTTTATACCTTGCTACGCAAAGTCATAGGACTTTTCTGTGTTTACATCATTTAAAGTAATCAACCTTTATTTCAGGCTAGACAAGAGAGGCAGTTTCTTTCGCATATAATAAAAAATAAGCCAGACTTTTGAAGAAGGATCACAACTAATCTGAGAAACTGAATTCTTATAAGAAATATGTAAAGATCCCTAAAACTACCAAATTCATTCTTTTTCTAGCACATTGTGTTAGGCAAGGTTCTCTTAGAGAAATAAAATCAGGACACTAGTAATTCTTTTTATATATTTATATATAGAAAAAAATATAAGATAAGAAAAAAACAGTTAACATGTATAAAACAGTACAGATTGCTCGGTGCAACTCACTTGCATGAGACCGCTAGAAGACTGGCAGTCCTTCAAGTCTAGAAGGCCGCTGAGTAGTCCTCTGTAGAGCAATTCAGGCTATCTGGTCACAGGCAGCAAACAGCAGAGCAGGTCTCCAACAGTCAGCCAGATGACATAGTCCAACAGTCCCCAGTTCAAGAGATGTATATCCCAGGAGTGTGGAGAAGTAGGGCTTGAAGGAACCTCAACTCACGGCTCCACAGTCCATGATTGGGTGTGCCACGGGTAGTGTTGCTTGGAGGTCGAGGCACAGGATGAACAAGGCAGCTCTCTGGTCCAAAGATGCAGAAACAGGAGTGAGGGCGGGACTCACTGAGCCCTTCCTATCTCTGCCCTTCAATAAATCCCATGTGTTCATTGGCCGTTCCGTCACAACAGACCCACCAATCTTCTGTGGCCATGTTGGCATAACAAACCTACCCATCACACATATTCGCTCATTCAATAAATTTTCATTTAGCACTAATGGTGGACTAGATCCTGTGAAGGCCAAGAAAATACAGATAAATTCCTCATTTCAGGAAGCTCATGTGACAGTATGGACAGCAGAGAGAAAGCTGAAAGCAGACCAGTTTAAAAAAAATGTTCAGTGATTAATGCTGAGGGAAGGAAAACAAATGAGACTTTTCCTAGCAGCCAACAGTGGAAAGTCCTTTCAGGAATATAGAGTCAGCAGATATCATCCTCAGAGATATGTCTGCATGGTGGGTAGGATGTATTACAATAAAGACACTGGTGATTCCATTGAAAAATCCTTATCATCATTTTCCATGCAAGAGGCTCAGGTTTCATTCCAGGCCAATATATCTCATGTGTAGCCTCCACCTGTCTATCAGAGGAGGTTTGCATTTTGCTGCACTGCTGAACTGTGTTGGTCCAGGTTGACTAGAAAAAAAAATCATAGATACTTCTATGTGTATAATAAAGAGTTTTATATAAGGAGTGATTATATATTAAGAAAACATCTCAGTCTATTCAGAAAAGAGTCCATAAGTCTGATATTAATTCATATGTCCAACACTGAACCATAAATTCCTCTTTAGACTCACACAGCCACGCAATAATGCTAAGTACAGGAAGATCACAGGTCACCGTGTGGCTTATCAACAGGAATGTCTCTCAAGGAGACAAAGCAGAAAGAGAGTCTGTCTGGCCTCCAGTGAACTTTTTAGTCTCCTTAGGATCTCCAAATAAAGTCATCAAGTTGTTACCTGATTGACAGGCTAAACTCCACCCCTTCACTCTTAATAGTTTTAAATTGACAGCAGATGATGTAGCTACACAGGTGCAGAATCTGTCAGCATTTCATCCTGTTGTACAGAAGGTCACGCTGAGATGGCCCTGACGAAAGCACCTCACAATAAAATAATGCTGAGCACGCTTCCCCAGAGCTTCCAGCCTGAGCTAGATTAGGAAAAGGGACTGAAACATCTACACTCAAAAACCAAACAAAGGAAATCCTAGAGGACTCAATGGGCAGACCCTTGACTGATCATGGAAATGACATGGGATTGAGCAGTGTTTTGTGCATTTGTACCCAGGGTCACCAAGGGTTAGGGTCCAACTTTAAGACCCCGATGTGAAAAGCGTGTCTCCTAGAGTTCAGTTCATAATATATGTAGCAGATGAGTGTGAGAATCCACCTTGTAATCCTTCTCCTCTAAAGTCTATCTGCCACCAAAGCACTTGGAGAACTAAACATGAGTAGTCACTTCCTGGTTGCTGGGTACCTCCATGTTTATGTATGTATATATGTTTATATAGCAATGTCCTCAATTTATGACACTCAGGCACATAAGGAAATTATTGGGCAATGATCCTGGATCAGGCGCTTTTAGTTCTTGCTGACAAAAACCTGCAGCAAAGCACCGAGTTGACCTCCTTTCTTTTTTTCCTTTTCTTAACTCAAAAAAGGGCTGTCTTTTCCAGTTTATGTTCAAACTCTATTTTATTGATGAAAAGCTAGTAACTTGCACAAAGAGAAAAGGCCCAGGATTCAAATTCCTTGTCTCAGGCACAGTATAATGAACACAGCAGGGAATTGCAGGTGTGACTAGAACATTCTCTTTGAATGTGTTCTCTCTCCCTGGGGTCTTCCTATTCTTTCAGGGTGGGGCAAGCAGCAGACTGCAGCCATATGGGATCAAATGCTACAAACTAAAGTATTGAGGGAAAGAAGCAGTACAAAATAATACCTTGTAGGAAAAGCATACTGAGATTAGAGTCATGGTTATCAATTGAGCTACCAAAGTCGTCTGATGCACTGGTAGAAGTGGGCAATTTATTTTAGAAGGAAAGTGTTGACTCATGTGATGCTTTCCTTTTTCATTTGAGAAAACTTGCAAGTTTCAGGCATGCATGTACAAAAAGGCTAGATTGTAGAATTATTTTTAATACAAGAAAACAAAAATTTTTAACCTAAGGGAGATGGCTACCTTTCAGTGGATTTAAATGTACCCAAATTATTAGGATAAATATTATTGAACATTTACTAAGGAGTCCTGATGATGCTGTGTGTTGAATACTAGCTACAAACCTCAAGGTTAGAGGTTCAAACCAACAGCTTCTCCTCCTGTAAAGATGATCGTCCTTGGAAATCCCAAGAGCAGTTCTACTCTGCCCTATAGAGCTGCTATGAGCCAGAATCCACATGATGGCAATGGGTGCCTTTTGGGGGACAATTTGACAAAGGCCCAGTTATCTGGGATGGTGGACTAGTAATGACTGACAGCCAGGCTTATATTTCAATAGTGTGTCTCTTTCCTCAAACATGTTTCAAAATTGAAGAAGTTTTCTTGAATTTAAAGAAGTGCTCAAGATCTAATTCCATAATACTTTTATCAGGCAAAAACAGATTATCAAAATAATTTGACAATAGAATAATGCCAATCCTGTCCTCCCTGATGCATAATATATTTCTGTGTCTGCTATTAGTTGTTTGTGGTAAGAGATTAAACCCCTCAGCATGACTGCTGGGTCACCCTATGGTGGTGCTAGCTCTCAGTCTCCTAGTCTCGATCTTCTTTCTGTGTCTTCAGAGTACCATGGATGGTCCTTACCACAGGACCTTTGCTTGTGCCATTCTCTGCCTGATATTCCCTAATTTCAATATAATTTTTGGATGCTAATGCTAGCACATTCTTTACATCTCATCCTTTACAATGTTACTTCTTTGGGGAAGCTTCCTTAATTGCTCTATTAAGATCTATGTCAGTGAGTTAGTCTGGGTAGACTAGAGAAACAAATTTCTAGACATGCATATGGATATAAAGGAGAGGTTTATATATCATAGGAATGGAATACTGAGAAAAGATCCCAACCCAGTCCAGTCCAAAGTCATAAGTCTCATATTAGCCCATATGTCTGATACTAGTATATAACGTCTCTTTCCATCTCATGAAGTCACAGGCCTGTGGGTGAAGAGCCTTATGTATCCAGCTGGGGTAGAGGTGTCCCAGCATTGGCAGGAGTCTCTCCATGGCTCCTTGTTTCCAGGGCTCAGAGTCCATCAGCAGTGTCCATTGGTGGTAGGAGAATCTCAACAATGACAGGGGTCTCTCTGTGGCTTCTTAGACCCCAGATGTCTGGTTCCATCAAGGGAAGCCCATGTGACCTCTCCTCTGACTCATCCATTCTCCAGGAATTAGATTGATTAGCATGGTGTCATCTCGTCTTGTTAGAAGTTCATCATCTCAGAGACTGAGAGTCAAGTCTCTCTTCTTAAATTGTGAAATACCATGAGACTTCCCAGAATTCTCAGGAGAAAACCATGCTCTCATTGGCCTCATTGGCTACCCATTACTCTTTAGTTATCTCCAGATTAACAGGCTATACTCCACCCCTACATCCCAATCATGAAATTGACATCACAAATACATGATCACAACAAGGAGGTTTATATACAAGAAGAATGGAACATTGAAAAGTATCCCAACCCAGTCTAGTCCATTATTAACCTATATGTCCAATACCAATCCATAAATCCTCTTCAGCATCATGAAGCACCCTATAGCTACTCCAGTTTCCAAGGCTCAGGGTCTATCAGCACTATCCAGTTGTAGTAGAAGCATTTCAGCACTGACAGAAGCCTCTCTGTGGCTTCCCAAGCATCTCAGCCCTGGCAGAAATCTCTAAACAGCTTTGCCAGCTTCAGAGATCTAGTTGAATCAGGGTAAGCCCATGTGGCTTCTCCTCCAGGATGTCTGACAGGGGATAAGCCTATGTTTTGTCAGTAGAGCATCTCCAAGGGACTGAGTAGTGAGTCTGTAACCTCCAAGGGGGTAATCTAGTCATATTTCCCAGATTTCTCAGGAGAAAACCATGCCCACACAGAGGACTCATTGGCTATCTCCAAATTGAAAGCCTAGACTCCACCCCTACACTCCTAATCCCCAAATTGACACCAGAGTAGCTGAGTGCCACAGGCAGTTTGCTTACAATCTATCCTCATGCATTCTGTAAAGTACCTGCCTCTAGTTGGGAAGATGTGATTCTTATGCTTAGCTTTAGGTTCAGAAAAACCAGACACTTGCTTCTTTGTGATACCTCCTTTCCTATCCCCATCCCTAACCCAGAGTTAGGCAATGAGTGGATATTTAGCAAGCACTTGGTGAGTAAATGAATTTAACACACCACACAATCTTGATACAAATCCCAGAATCATTTTTTAAAGAAATAAATAGAACAACAAATTAGTAACTTCACATAAAGAGGGAAGAAGCCCAGGGTAGACAAGGAACCACTCAAAAAGAATAGAGCAGTTGGTCTTGCACTACCTGACCTCAAAATCTACTGTGCAGTCACAGTAGTCAAACAGCCTGGTACTGGTACAATGAGAGACACTTGGACCAATGGAGCAGAAGATAAAACCCAGAAATAAAAACATCTGCAAACAGCAGAATCATTTTTGACCAAGACCCATGTGATGGTCATGTGCTTATGTTAATTTCATGATTGAGATGTAGGGGTGGTGTCTAGCCCATTAATCTAGAGATAGCCATTGAGTAGCCAATGAGGCCTCTGTGTGGACATGGCTTTCTCCTGATATGTCTGGGAAATCTCGGCAACATAATCTCAGAGACGATGAATCACAGACAAGACAAGATGGCAGCATCTGAGGAGCCAAAGGAGAAGCTACATGGCTTTGCCCTGATGGAGCCAGACCTCTGAAGCTGGAGAGGCCACATGGGGACTCCTGCCAGCGATGAGTTGCTTCTGCCACCAAAGCATGGGTCTGTTTTGATGCCTTCAGAGACCTAATTCCATGTTTT
>PVJH01018133.1:0-45983 GCA_004026705.1 Nesogale talazaci | reverse complement strand
TTTCTTTTAATGACCGCTGCTGAAATAGTGATCTATTTTTCCGCTTTTCATCTTGAAGTTTGGGGTGAGCTAATTGGTGTTAGCGATAAGGTCATCATGGTTGGGTACAAAGGAACCCCCCCCCCCGCCCCCCAATGGGGCTGACACAGTTGGCCAGTGCTCCCCGGCAATGGTGGGGTTGTGGCATAACATGTGCGCAAATGCCTTTGGGTTTCTCTTTTAAAAAATAAGTTCATTTTCTTTCTTGCTGGCTGAGAGCTCTGGGTGTTTCATGGAAGGGCTGGGGAGTGGCGGGGGTGGGGGTGGGGGGGGTAACTTGCCTAAGGGGAGCCAGCCCACCCCTGCATCCAGGTTGCAGCCCAACGTCTGAAATGATTCATTTCCAGGCACTGGCAGGGAATACCCGGCCCAGGCTCATTGGGGAGGCCTCAGATCTGCGTGAGAAAACCACAAACTATCCGCGAGGCCAGCTCACCAACAAGCAAGAAATTCCAGGTTTGCCCTCCCCAAAGACGTCCAGCGGGCTTTCCCTGATTTCCCTCCAGAGCCATATTCCCACCTGTCCCAAACAGAAGGACTCACTCTTTTCTGAGATGCAGTCAGCTTCCCTTCTGTTGGATCCCTCCCCAGCAGAGACCCAGGACGGGGAGCGAGGCTCATGGAAGCCTATCAAATGTACTGGCTTTATGGACACCCTATTGGCCAATGTTTTATGAAATGATACAAGTTACAATGGCTTCGGGCCTGAAAATCAGTCATGAAGGAGGTTGGAGTCCCTTGTGGCAACCACTGGGTCAATTCCTATCCCTCTTGTCAAGCATCATGGAAGGATGCAGTAGATACTATTCCATTTTTAGAACATCTGCTGCCATCGACAGTTTTAAGACAAACTGCACAGCAGATTCTCTTCCCCCACAATTTATGTGCGTGTCTGCGGAAATGCTTGTTCTGACCCTGTGAGAGTATGAGTCGCGTGTTGGCTGTAGACAGTGTGGGCTCCCAGACACCCCCGATAACTACAGAATCCTTCACCATCCTTTCAGTGTTGGAGCCCATGGTTGTAGCCGCTTTGTCAGTCCATCTCCTCCAGCATCTTCCATCTTCCGACCTGCGACATTACCAAGCAGAATGTCATTTTCCACTGGCCAGTCCCTCTTGATATGCACACAATACAGCCTTGCTTGCTGTACGTGAGGAAGACTGGAAGCGCTTGCTGATGAAGACTAAAGATTGCAGCCCTTAGCATACATTACAACTCAATGTACAGAAGACCCAAATCTTCACATTTGGACCGATAGGTAACATCATGATACCTGGAGAAAAGATTGAAATTCGTAGTATTTTGTCTTGCTTCAATACACAGTCAGTGCTCATGGAAGCTGTAGTCAGAAAGTCAACAAAGCAAAGTGTTGACAAGGAGGAATGTTGCTTTGAGGACTCAGGTGCGCCTGACCCAAGCCAGGCATGGTGTTATCATTCGCCTCATTTGCACGTGCAAGTTGGACATTGGATAAGAAAGACAGAAGAAAGAATGGATGCCTTTGAATTAGGGTGCTGGCCAGGATGATTGAATTTGGTAGCACGGATTTCAGAAAGAACAAATCTCACTTGGAAGAAGTACAGTTCAGAGTGTTCCTTAGAGGCGAGGGTGACCAGACTTCCCCTCATATATTTTGGACATGTTGTCAGAGACCAGTCCCCGGAGAAGGACATCGTGCCTGGTAAAGTAGCATGTCAGTGGCAAAGAGGAAGGCCTCTACTACAGTGACTACAAGCATCGGCTCAGACATACCATGAAGAGGACAATGGGAGAGGAGTACACAGTGTTTCCTTCGATTATACATAGGGTAACAATGAGTCTGAACAGATGTGGCAGCAGCTCGATGATGCCTCTACCAGTATTTTTTACTGAGTCATCTTCAAAGTCAAGGTAGGCCAGTTTTCACCACCCATGTTGCTTTGTCTCTAAATTGAGGAAACTTTAGAATTTGACAAGCCCTTCAATTGACTATTACAATTGTCTAGTGCTGAATTCCAGAAATTTCTTCATTGCACTAGCACAGAAGTGTATATGAAATGTGCAAAGGTTCTAATGTGCAAAAGTACCCTAATACCAAAAAATAAAACATTTACCATTTTTTAAAAAATCAAGATGGGACACTTACCAGTTTAGAAAATGTACAATCAGTAACTGTTTTGAGGCTAAGGAAAACCTTAAAAATGGTGAGTGGTTTCCCCCCTGCATGTTAGTGAACAATCTCTATGCAAAGAATTTCCAAAGCTTTTTTTTATTTTCTAAGCAGACATTCTTGGGACTCACAAACAAGTCAATCAAAACCTCGTATGCTGACAATATGAGAAATGTGAAGAAACTGACCTTTCTGTTGTTGAAAAATGCCACCTCCGTGGAAGAAAAAAATAAGTAAATAAAGTATGGGGGAAGGGGAGGGGGTAAAAAGCCCCAGTGAGTTTAATAAGTGCCATTACTGCTGAGAAATCTAAAAAGGTGATAATATGAATCACAAGAGAAGTGCAATAGGGCAGCTATTTGAAATTTGTTTTTCACACATTTAGTGCAAAAACAACAGCTCTTGCAAGAAAGGTCAATCCACCCACAAGTTAATCTCCAATCAAGCAGCACTTTGAGAATCCAAATGTGATTGCAAATCTCCCACATGCCAAGATGAAGGGCTTTTTCATTTCAATCTATCTACTGCTACCAGAATTTTACATTTATTATGGTCAGAGGTGGAAGTGTATACTAAGTACTTGGTTGGTGCTGAATTCCAGAACTTTCTTCATCACACTAGAACAGAATTAGCATATGAAACCCTTCTTGCTCTCTCCCCGACCAGCCCCCACCCCAACTATTCTATAATAACATGTTGTATCTAATTTAAACTCACCCAAGTAGATATTTCAGTCTGAAGCCTTCCTCTCCAATCTTAACTCAGCCCCCTGAACCTAGTACAGACACCTTCTCAGAAACATTTGCTTTGTGTGCTGTGAAAGGCCCTGCAGAATGAGCAAAATACAATTAGCCAAGTCTGCCTGCTTTTGTAAAAATTTTTAATAGTTTTATTGTCATATAATATATGTACCATATATTCAATAGTTTTATTTCTTTTAAAGGACTGTGAAACATCTATAATTAATGCTCAAATATTCATTCATTTACCCTGTGGCAGTCATGTACTTCTGTGTCAATTTCAGGATTGGGAGTGTAGGGGTGGAGTCTAACCTGTCAATCTGGAGATAGGCAATGAGACCTTTATGTGGGCATGGCTTTCTCTGAGAATTCTGGGAAAGCTCATGATATTCACCCTGTGGACGTGAGATACCATCTGACTTAGTCTCTTGGAGATGCTCTACTGACAAGACACATGGCATCATGCTGGTAAACCCTGAACCCTGGAAAGTGGAGGAGCCATGAGAAGACCCCTGCCAGCGCTGAGATGTTTCCACCACCACTGGATACACAAGACTCTGCACCCCCTGGCCTGTGATTGTCCTCGTGTCATTGCATGTAGTTCCTGAGTCTGAAGAGGAATTATGAATTGGTATTAGACATATGGACTACTATCAGACTTATGGACTTGGAATGGACTGGGCTGAGATGCTTTCTCAATGTTCTTTTCCTCCTGTATATAAACCTCTCCCTTTATATACACATGTGTGTTTAGGAATTTGTTTCTCTAGTCTACCAGGAATAACACATACCCATAATTATTAGCTCCACAGGGTCCTTCAATCTCCCTGCCATGATTCTAAATAACTGTTAACCCAGTTACTGTCTCTCGGTATTACCTGCTTTAGATTTTTTTTTAATTAAATACTTTTTATTGGGGTTCTTACATCTCGTATCACAATCCATATATTCATCCACTGTGTCAAGCACATTTGTACATATGTTGCCATCATCATTTTCAAGGCATTTTCTTTCTACTTGAGGCCTTGATATCAGCTCCTCATTTCCCCCCTCCATCCCACCCTCCATGAACCTGTGATAAGATTATTATTTTCAAAACTTACATCGTCCTTGTCACCCTTCTTCTACTTTTTTGTTGTTTGTCTCCTTGGGAGAGGGTTATAAGTGGATCCTTGTGATCAATTCACCCTTACTCTACCCACTCACCTCCTCCCCCACCATTCCCTTATCCTCCTGGGATCTCTATTCTCATTGTTGGTCCTGAACGGTTTACCTGTCTTGCTTTCCCTGTGTTGTGGGCTTGTATCTGTAATAGTGTACATGTTCTGGTCTAGTGTGATTTGTAAGGTAGAATTGAGGTCATGATAGTGGGGGGGTAGGAAACATTTAAGAACTAGAGGAACACTGCATGTTTGCTTATTGCTGCACTGCACACTGACTGTCTTGCTCCTTCCCTGAGAGCCTTCTGTGAGGGAATGTCCAATTGTCTACAGATGGGTTTTGGGTCTCCACACACACCCCTCCCCCTTCACATTGGTATAATTTTTTTTTCTGGATCTGCTGATGCCTGTTACCTGGTCCCATCGACACATCATGGTCACACAGTCTGGTATGCTTCTTCCATGTGGACTTTGTTGCTTCTCAGCTAGATGACCACTTGGTTCAGCTTTCTTCACCACATTTCTTTATGCACCCATTTTGTCTTCAATGATCATTTTGGGAAGGTGATCATCGCAGAATGCTGGATTCTAACTTAATTCTCAACATTTACATACAAGTACATCTGTTTAACTATTGTTATATGTAAATATATTTACATATGTATCTGCCTGTATTTAGACTTCTATAAATGTCTTTTGCCTCCTAGTTCTTTCCTCTATTTCCTATTACTTTCCTATTGTTCCACTATCATGTTTGGTCTTCATTCAGGTTTAGTAATTCCTCACTGTTACATTGCCCTTGATTAAGGCCATTAGGCTTCCTACATCTTTGTCTTCATTGGCTTTAGTTCACTTGTTGTTCCCTTGTCCTTGGGTTAGTGGGCTAACACCCCTTACTTTCTCCCACCCCCCTTCTCCCATGTACCCCCATAACCATTGATCCCATTGTTTTCATCTCCAGATTTTTTATTCCACCTATCTTATCTAGATAGACATACAGAGACATTAATAAGCACGAAAAGGCAAAGCCAAACAAAACAATAAAGGAAGACAAAACCGATAAAGCAACAACAAAAAACAAAAATAAAAATAACAAAAAGAAATTCAATGAAAAAAAAAAAAAGAAAAGCCTAGAAGTAATTCCAGGTCTGTTTTTTGACCCTTCGAAGTGTTTTCCAGTCAAATCTGATGGGGTGCCACACTTTGTTCCCAAAGTCTATTTTTGGTAATCCCTGGGGATTTCATTACCTTGCTCCCCTTGCTGCTCTGTTGCATGCTCTTAGTGTTTTGCCCCAGTGTGATGGGTTAGATCAGGCACAGTTTCCACACACTTTCCAGTGTTGTCCCAACTAGCTCTATGGTTTGGGGAGGGACATGGAGTCTCATGGTGGGGCTGGCCCTATGGTCCTCTTTGTGCATTGTCTGCTCCCAGCAGAAAAATCGTCTTCAGGACCTGTTGGGCCAGGATATGTTCCCCGCACTCTCTATCCCTCTTCATTTCTCCCATGTGCTCTAATTGGATGTGTCCCTCTCCTGATGTTGTAGCTTCAGTGCTGTTCTCTGAAGTGTGGTGTGGGCTGGTGGGGGTGTCCACACAGTTGGGATTAGGGCTGGCCCTGCAGACCTCTCTAATGCTTCCCTGGTACATGTCAATATGTAGTATTCATATCTTGGCTCCCTGAGTTGAGGTCTGATCTCTCTCTCTCTCTCCTATGAAGATATAAATACCCTCCCTTTTAGTAGGTTAGTGCTCTGATCCCCACCTACTCATATCTTTTTTCTCTCTTTCTTTCCCCTCCCTATTTAGTTGGCTGTAGTATGTATTTTTGGATTGGGTTTAACCCCTGCCATAATACCTACTTACCAGGAATGTATGTATATAGTAGCTTTTTCTCTATGTCCCATTTTTAAAGCTTACTTCAATGGACTTATGTTGTACTTCTTCTTTTGTGCTTGGCTGAGTTTGCTTAGCACAATTCCCTCCAGTTCCTCCAATATTGCTTTTGTAAATTTAAGAAAGATCATGAAACCTATGGCTGTGTCTTAATTTGCTTTTTAAAATAGTTCCAGTATATCCACTTCTTGCTTACCACGTATAGGTAGGGTCCAAAGATTAGGTTACTATATGAAAATGGAAATGACCATTCATATCAAAAAATGGAAGATGGCTACATCTTTGCACAATTGCCAAATCGCAGTATTGGGTATTACTCCCTCCTGACATGTCTGCATTCAATACTGCCAGATAGGTCATTAATATGCAAAACAGTCAGATTTCTTATTATTGTCATGAATGCAAAATATCAGACCGTGAAACTGTCAATAAGTGAGGACTCACACACTGCCTTTGATTTCATAGTGACTTGACAGGTGATTTCCAAGATTATAACTCTTTATGCAGTAGAAAGCCCTGACTTTCTCCTTTAGGATGACAGGTGGTTTAGCACTGCATACCTTGTGAATAGTAGTGCAGCACACAGACACTATACCACCAGGTTCCTGAGTATACTTTATTTTATATTGTTAAATATATACAAAAAAGAAAGCATGAAACACAGCGTATCCATTAGCAAACTGTCAAACAGTCACATAGCTTCATAACTTGTCCTTATGGTAGGGCATTATATAGTGAAACCCCATACTTTCCCATTCTGCAATAGAGATTTCTCTTGCCTGCAGCTACAACTGGTATCCCTTGCCTTTCTTTCAGGCCTTATTATATAATTAAGTAAATCTAAAATATAGCTGATCAAGCAGTCAACTGGCAAATGGAGAAATGCTGCTGATGATTAGTCATTAGAGAGATGCAAGTGGAAACAATGAAATATCACTCCATACCAGCATTAATAGTTAAGTTTAAAAAAAAAACCCAAATTAGAAAACAATAAATGTTGGAAACACTTGCAGAGAGAGTGGAAATTTCAACCACTATGATGCTTCCTTCAGATTTGGGAACTGAAAACACCATTTATGACCCAGACATCCCTGATACATGCCCTGGAAAAATGAGAGTCATGACATAAATAGATATAGGAATACCCATGTTCAGGACAGTACTATTTATAATAGGGAAAAAATGGAAACAACCTAAATCTTCACCAATGGAAAAATAAGCATATACACATATATTTATACTTAATGTAAATATGCATAAACACATATACATACATATACACACAATGAAATGCTATACAACATTACAGAGTAATGGTGAATGTATGAAACACCTCATAATATGGAATAACCCGGAGAATATTATACTGAGTAAAATAATCCAATCAAAGAGCACAAATACTGGAGGAAACTACTATTATACAAAATCAGGGAAATGCTTTCATTCTGCCAGAAACAGTCTTTGATGGCTAAGCGGAGGAGGAAAGAACAGAAGGTAAATTCCTAACTAGAGCTGCAGTAGATGAGGCACTGTGGAGACTAATTTACATTAGGGTTCACTCTGTGTTGGACAGTCCTGTGGGTTTTGAAAAGTGCACAGTGTCACGTGTCCACCATTGAAGTACTGTAAAGAATGCTTTCACCAACCTAAAAATACCCAACGCTCCATCCACCTTGTCATCCCTCCCTCCCTATAAACTCCTACAACCACTGCACTTTTTGCTGCCCCTCTAGTCTTGCCCTTTCTATCCTGTCCTGAAGTTGTCATCATAGCATGGATCACTTTTGTCTCACAGGCTCTTTTCACTTAGCAGTGTGCATTTATGCTTCCTTGATGCCTTTGTCATGGTTGAAGCCTTCGCTTCTTTTCTTATGATCATCCCTTTTTCCTCAGAGTTGGATAATGTAACTATTATGTGTCTTGATGACTTGTTGGGATTCAGTCTGGCCGATGTTCTTTCAGCTTCCTGAATGAGTGCCTGATTTTCATTTATTAAGCCAGGAAAGTTTTTCTCTTAGAATTCCCTCCCTACTTTTGCTATTGACTTCTCTGTTGTGTCTTGTTCCGGCATTCCAATTATTTTAATATTGTTACTCTTCATAGCATCAGGCATGGCTCTCAGGTTTTCTTCAGCTTCTCTGACTGCTTTTCCTATTTGTTGAGGTCTGCTTGGTTACCTCCTACGTCACTGTGCGCCCTTTATTTTTTTAAACACTGACAGATACTCTGTTTAATTATAGTGGCATACCACAGCCTGTTTATCCTTCAGCCTCTTGACAGATACTGTAGTACCTCCTAATTTTGAGCAAGTGTGAATAAAGCTACTATAAGTATTTCTGTGCAGGGCTTTGGCTTGACCAAACCACACCAAAATCACTGCCACAGTCAATTCTGACTAATGATGAGACTGCAGGACAGGGTAGAACTGCTGGGTTTCTGAGGCTGGTTTCTGGTGGATTTCTGAGGCTGTAACTCTTGGCAGGAAGAGAACGCCTCATTTTTTTCCCCTAGGAGCACCTGGTGTTTTCAAACTTCTGATCTTGTGGTTTGCATCCCAACTCCTAACTCACTACACAATAAGGGCTTCTTTGTTTGTGGACATGTGTACATCAATTGATATGGCTAACCACCTAGAAGCCTGATTGCTGGTTCTGAAGGTAAGCATAGGCAATCCTATGTCTAGCTCTGTAGAAAACTGCCAGGCAGTCTTCATTTCCCTTTGCTTTGTAAACATGATAGTTTGATGAGCAATCACTCCATGGACTGTCTGAACCTCTTCTAAACTACAGTCATTGGCTCATCCTAAACTTTTCCACTACTCCCTTTGTTTTGTAAGTGTGTACAATGACAAAGCTAAACCAAACCCATTGCCATCAAGTTGCTCCTGATTCCTAGTGATCTTATGGGCCGGACTAGAGCACCCTGTAGAGTTTCCAAGACTGTAATCTGTAGGGAAGGTAACAGCCATGTCTTTTTCATGTCAAGCAGTTGGTGGATTCAAACCACCAACTTTTCGGCTAGCAGCTAAGAACTAAATCATCAGGGCTCATCTGTATGCTGCAAGGGAGTTCCTTCATATGCATCTGAATGAGAAACTGTGTTAGTCTGGGTAAACTAGAGAAACAAATTCAAAGAAACTCATATGTGTATAAGAGAGAGTTTTATATAGAGGGTAATTGTACATTAAGAAAACATCCCAACCCAGTTGATCCATTCCCGTAAGTTCAATACCAATCTATAAAGTTCTCTTTAGACTCACAAAACACATGCAGTGATGCCGAATGCAGGTTGATCACAGGCCAGTGGATAGAAAGTCTTTCGATCTCGAGGCGTTGTAAACGTCTCAACACTGGCAGGGGTCTCCATGTGGCTTCTGCAGTTCCCAGGGCAGTATCATGATAGCCCATGTGATTTCCCCTCAGGCATGTTTCCCTGAGGAAGTCCACCTTGTCAGTAGAGAGTCTCCAAAGGAGTGAAAAGAACGAGAGTGTCTCCCCCCTCCAAGGAGGAAATATCAGAGTTCCCAGAATTCTCAGGAGGTCATGCTCACACAGAGCTCTCACTGACTATATCTCAATCGACAGGTCAGACTCCACCCCTTTACTCATCATCCTCCCAAATTGACACCAGATTATGTAACTACCACAGAAACTCTATTAGCAAATGGCCTAAATGATAAGCACAGGTTATACTTTATTCAAAACAAGATGCTCAGTACCTGAGAGTGGGTTGGCTCAGGTTGAGGTCTCAGAATTGAGGGACAACTGAGTTTAGTCCAGTTGGAACCTTGCTAAGACTGGCAAAGACATCCCCCGCATCAATGATATCCAAATGAGAAATGCCAGCCGCTAAATACAAGGTATAAAATAGTTCTTCCAATGTTAGCTTTTCACAAAATAATGCAAGCATTTTGACTTTGAAGCAAAAGAGCCCAGTTGTTACTGAACTAGCCCAAGCTGGAAATATGGCCATTATAAAAGACTATAAAGAACAAACCGTCAAATGAGTGCTAATATACCAAAGTTAAATTTCATGATTGGTTCTATAAAAGTAATACTTCATCTTATGAATGCTAAATGGCAGACACTATGTAAGACAGCAGAATAGAAGAGACTCATTGATACCAGATAATTAAGAAGCAATATGCTTTTCTGAAATAGTAGCAAAATGTTGTTTCCTTCCCACTAAAATCAACAAAACTATTAGCTAAAGTATGATTTGAATGGCCTATTAAAGTCAAGGAACTAATAGAAACATGAGAGCATTATTCTCAATGATTAAAAATTGCCACCCATTATAAATATATCCAGTAATGTGAAATTGCTTAGAAGGAAATCCGATATACATGCAATTTCCCTAGGGTGAAAACGATTTTTTTCCTTTATTGCCAATGCACTCTCCCTCTCATAAAACAAAAGCCAAACTCACTGCTGTTGAGCAACTCTAAAAGACACAGCAGAACTGATTCTGTAAGTTTCCAAAGCTGTCAACCTGCAGCAGAGATCTTCCTCTTTCTTCAGTGATGTGGTTGATGATTTTAACCTGCTGACTTTAATAACCCAACTGGTTACTCTCTCCCCTACCATGACTCTTCTATAGGGACTCATTGATAATATTTACAAGTGCAATGGTGTCCATTCTTTATATTAAGTAACTTCAGTTTTAAAGAAATGAGACTGAAGCATTCAGGTTTATTGGATATATATAGATCATATATATCACATATAAGGATATATAGCCTTTTCTTAACATTAAATACTCTATATCTAAACTTTTAGATGTAATGTGAGGTTGAAAAACATCCAACATAAACTTTTGATTATTTGACTATAAGAATATGGACTCGATCTTCCTTGGCCATGGAAAAGTACTCAGTACAATGTTCACTTTGTGCTCAGCCACTTGGAAAGTTCCCTTTCCCTCTCTCTGAGATTTTTAAGAACCAAAATATGCAATAAGTTAAATTATAATGCCTAGTAAAATTATGTCAAAATATATAAAGTGGAAATTCAGAATATTAAAAAGAGAATTTATAAACCTGTTCTAATATAAAAGGTGATTTTTCATGTAAACACATAATAATTCCACAAGTTGTTTGACAACACATACTGCAAATGTTAAAAAAGTAAAATTAAAAGAATATTGTTAACATCGTGTCAATATTATGGGTTCATATTTTTTGCCCCCTTCAAAGAGATAAGTTCAAATTCCAATCCTGAGAATCCTTATTCCAATCCTGGAATAAGGTCTTTGCAAGCAGATCTAGTTAGATGGAGATTGGTGTGATAGTACCACAAGCAAAGGAAAGGCTGTGTTACCAGAAGCTGGAAGAGACAAGGCAGGAGCTTCTCTTAAAATCTCATAGACAGGTCCTCCTACCAAAGCTGTAGATTGGAACATCAAGCTCCAGGTTTGTGAGTGAATCTATTCTCATTTTTTTAAAGAGACCTATTCATGACATCCCTAGGAAAATGAGACTGCCACTAGTATGTTGAGATGAACAAATTCTTGGAATAAGATATGTCATATCCTATGAACTCAAGAAAAAACAGACCATTTGAGTGTTTTAAAACCATTAAGGAATTTAATGAATAGTTTACAGTATATTCATGAATGAAACACCAGACCTTGGCAAATTCCCATCATTATTCAAAAACATATCATTCTAATATTACATGGAATATTCCAAAACATAGAAAAGTAAGAAACACTCTTTGACAGCTGGTATTGGGCTTGTGTATTTTTGACATAAAGATGAGAAAGGGTAGTGCAAACTGCAGGCCAATCTCCCCCATGACTAGTAAAGTACAACAAATCATATCTATCAGTTAAAAAATAATTTATCCCTAGAATATTAAAATTTTTTCTAGTTCAGGAAATTAGGAAACATAACTGAACACATTAGCAAATTAAAACAAATAATGATCATCTCAAGGTACAAAAATGAAGTATTTATAAGCATTATTATTCATTCTTGAAAAGAATGTCTGACATCTTCTTATCAAACTAAAGATTGCCTACCAAAAAACAAAATAAAACTTCACGGTAGTCATATATGTGATGATAAAATGTTAAAAGGAATATTTTAAATCATGGGTATAACATGTATGCTAGCTATCATTAATCCTATGAACACCATCTTGGAGATCCAAACTGAAAACAAAACAAAACCACTGACATGGATTTTGTCTCCACTCACAGTGACCTTACCCGGCAGGACAGAATTGCCCCTGTGAGTTTACTTGACTGTCAATCTTTACAGGAGTTAAAAGCTGGGACTTTCTCTCTGGAGCAACTGATGGCTCTGAACTGCTGACCTTGTATTTAAGGAGCCCAGTTCATAACCACTACACTCCCAGGGCCATAAAAATGAGGGGAGCTGTAGAAAGAGACAGGGACAGGAAGAAGAGAGTAAAGAAGGGAGGTAAGCAGGACATGAACAAAAAAAGAAAAGGGGGTAAGGAGGAGAAGGAGGAGGAGGAAGAGGAGGAGGAGGAAGAGGAAGAGAAGAAGAAAAAGAAGAAGAAATAAAGACATAAAGAAAGGGGAAAGTACAAGTTTCTTTTTTCTCACATGATATACTTTATATCACAAATGAAATCTACAGCTAAATAATCAAATTTAATAAAACAGCAAAGTTGCTAGATGTGATTGGTATATAAAAGTCAATTTCTCTGTAGCACTAATTACAGAACATTTCATTTATTCATTTCTACACTATGCATCATAGTATTAAAAAATTAAATATCCAGAACAAAAACTTAAGAAGAGGCATTTGACACTCTATGGGGGGAAACAATGAACTTTTGTTTAAAAGACATTATAAACATATGTAAACAAGTAGAAATTATAAACAAGTAGAAAAATTTATTGGGTTCCTGCATTAGAAAATCCCATCTTGAAAAAAAAAAAAAACCCACCCCATCCCAGAAAAGATGTAACTACTGACACAACGTATGTATGTATGTATGTATGTATACATTATGATGAGTGCTGTATGAGTCCCCAATAAAATGAATTAAAAAAAAAAGAAAATCCCATCTTGTAGGCTGTCAATTCTCTATCAATTTAGCTGTAAATTCATGATGATTTTAATTAAAATTCAAAGGGACTTTGTAATGAACTTAATAAGCTGATTTCAAAAAGCTAAGGACCAAGGAATAACCAGGTCTTCTGAAGAAGAGTCAAGTTAGAGTTCATCCTCTGCCAGGTATAAAGCGTGAAAGGTCACTTTTAATTAAGACAGTGATAGAATAAGGGCAGATGTAGTAAATAAACCAATAAAACACAACTGAAAGACAAGAAGCAGACTCAGGAAATAGGCAAACCTAATATGTGAGAACAGAGGCATCAAAGACCATTGAGAAAAGCAGGCATCATTTCATAAGCCATGTTGATATAACTGGTTATCCATTTCGACAAGGCAAAACCTTTATGGTTCTTTTCCTCACACTTTATCCAGGTACTATATAACACCATTTGAGGGCTTATCGTGCTTAGATAAAGAATGGGATAATATTCTTAAGCTATAAAGAAGGAATTCTTTTTTTTCTATTTCTTTTTTTTTTATTTGACAAGCAGCAATATCATGTTTGTCATTTTAATGTAGATACAATTATTAGGTTATCTGTCATGTTACAATATTTAAGTTTTTTAATTTATGTCCTTTAAGATACATTAAAAAAAAAACACATCAACTGCAAACGTGAAAGGGAGAAAAAGCATGGTACCCAACCAAATTCCCACATTTCAGCAACACTTCACTCATTCATTTCATAGTCTTAAGAATGTCACAATGGCATGAGCTTGAAATATCAATAGGCATTTTCCTTGACGCTCATGACGTGGCACTGGTGATGTTGTAAACAGCAGAAAAACAGGGGCTGCCAAATGACCAAATTATGGAGGCACGGGCCTGCTTCTTCCCACAGGAACACCCAAGTGACGGCAATGATCTTCTTACACCCACACGTGGAGGCGCGCAAGGTCACGCCACGTAGCTGTATTCATCCGCGGAAGCTTGGCTTCGTTCGATGTGCTGTTTGTCTATTAGAACTTTAATACACTTCTTAATCATGCTGATACTTAGATTAAACCTAGCTCTTGATTGGCTAATCACCTAAAAGAAGGAATTCTTAAACAAGACACAAAGGGTAGCATAAAGACAATTATTGATAAATGTAATTACATTAAAGTTAAGAGCTTATGTTTATCAAAAGACAGTGAAAAGAGTGAAAATCACCACCATAGAGTAGGAGAGGATATTTGTGTTGCATGCAATCACTAGAGATTTGTATGAGAATGTCTAGGTTCCTAATAATGAATCAAAAGAAGACAAATAGCTCAATAGAAGGATAGCAAATATATGAAAATAGAAGATAAAACATGCACAGTCAATACGCATGTAGGAAATGGTCAGCCCCATCAGTGATCAATTAAGTAGAATATTTTTTAAAGAGCAAAGTGAAGCTAAATTTTGTGAGTCTTGGTTGACAAATGTCTACAATTCTGACTATACAGTGCCTCAGGAAGGCTGTGAAACTCCAGGATCCCTTATGCACCGGTGACAGAAAGGTAAACATTTTGGAAAACAATCTGGGTTTAATTACAATGTTGAAAGTGCTCATAACCTTCAACTTAGTAATTCTTCTGTGTGATGCATTTAATGAGGGGTGCTTCTGTCTTGTTAATGAAAATTATAGACCAGGTAGAAACGAAATTGAGCATGTATCACAAAGGTAGGATGGACTGGAGGGAAGCGCACACTTGTGCAACAGCATACGAGTATGCTAATGATCAGTGCAGCCTACTTATTGAAAGAGAAGAATAAATAGAAGCAATGCAAATGCTCATCAACACGAGAATTAGTAAATAAAATGGGGATACAGTGGAATAAATGAACTAAAGCCTTATCTTGTTTATCTAAGGAAGTACACCTGTGCGAGAAGCTTCTACTTTTGCTATTTTTGTCTTCCCCTGTGGTGAAAAACTGTTATTTCTGAATATTGGAGAGATATATATAGATAGACAGATAGATGGATGGATAGATAGATAATAGTTCATTCAAAAAGTCATGGAAAAAATGGAATTAAGATATAATGAATTGAGCTGAGCCCTGGTGGTGTAGTGGTTGACCGCGGGACTGCATTCCACTGCCTTGGTTGTTCAAATCCAGCAGCAGCTCTCCAGGAGCAGGGCTGGGCCTCCCACTCCCACCAAAGAGCAGTGATGCCCCCTCCCCCCTAAAAACAAAACAAAAAAAACCCAAAACAAGATATAATGAATTATTTTCTTGAACATTTTGAAGCCTCGTAGTGTGTGTGTGTGTATGTGTGTGCTTAACTGGATTGAAAATTTGGTGTGTGTGTGTGTGTGTGTGTGGGTGGGGAGGGGCTCATAGAAAATACTCCAATCCTCTACTTATTTTATCATGTTAACTCTCTTCCATCTAGTTCTTCACTTCCATTTCTCCATAGAATATGGACACAACACACACAGAGCTTCTTTCCATACCCTTCATTTAATCTCAAAAATGGTCTCTTGAAATATCTGTGGAACCACTCACTGCCTCATTGTGATAACAACTTAGTTCCCTTAAAGCCCTAATTCCTATATTCAGGACCCCCCCAAAAAATATTTTTGAACACCTGTACAAGAGTAGGGATGATTGAGATAAACATTTTATATCATAGTTTATTTTATTTCTAATTATAGTGTTAGACAATGATGCTAATATTTAATAGAAATGATGTTCCCGCTCAGTGCCTCATCCAGTAAAACTGGAGCTCTCAGTATTTTATTGGCTCTAAAGCAGTCAGCTGTGACATAGGATTATGGCAAGGGTAAAGAAAATTTGCTCTGTCCCTCAATTAAATGTTTCCTCAATGGCAAGAATGTCCAGAGAGAAATAATTGCTGCTTAGAGAAAATGAGTCTTTCACAATGGAAACCAATCAACATAGAATTTCCTCCAAGTTCTAGGATGTAGACATACAATGATGATGAATGCAGGAAGATCACAGGCCAATGGTGGATCCAGTGGCAGTTGAAGCATCTCAACCCTGGTGTGGGTCTCCATGTGGCTCCTCCAGACTACCATCAGCATGGCTCCATGTGGCTTGTCAACAGGAAAATGTCAAGCAGAGCTAGTGTGTGTTCCTTATCCAAGGAGGAAGACAGGAATTCCCAGAATCCTCAGGAGAAGGCCATGCCCACAAGGAGGCATCAATCAGGATGTGACTTAATTGACAGTGTAGACCAGGAGTTCTCAACCTGTGGGTTGTGATCCTTTTGGGGGTTAACACCCATTTCACACAGGTTGCCCGATTCATAACACTAGCAAAATTATAGCTATGAAGTAGCCACAAAAAATTTTTGTGGTTGGGGGTGGGGGTACCACAACATGAAGAATTGTATTAAGGGGTCAGAGCATTAGGAAGTTTGAGAACCACTGGGATAGGCTCTCCTCTTCACCCATGTGACAAGAGATTCTGTAACTGCCATAATGAGGAATATTAAATATACCATGGACTACCAAAATGATAAAAACATCTACCTTTGAAAGAGTAAAGCAAGAATGCATCTTAGAAGTGAGGATATAAAGCTCCATTGCATGTATTTTGCATATGACATCAGTAGCCATGATATTATTCTATGATTTGAGAATTACTTTGGGATGCCTATTGTGTTAGTCTGGGTAGACTAGAGGAACAAATTTCATAGACAAGCATATAAATATAAGGAAAAGGTTTATATACAAGAGGAACAGATCATTGAGCCCTGTCCAGTTCAAAGTCATAAGTCTGATATTAACCCATATGCCCCAAATCAGTCTATAAAGTCTCCATCCGACTCACGAAGTCACAGGTCAGTGGGTTCAGAATCCTGGTGCTGGCAGGGGTCTCCACATGGCTCCTCGCTTCCAGGGCTCAGGGTCCATCAACAGCAGAAGCAACTGATTGCTGGCAGAGGTCTCCATGTGGCCACCCCAGTTTCAGAGGTCTGGCTCCATCAGGGCCAACCATGTGGCTTCTCCGGCTCTTCACATGCTGCCATCTTATCTTGCCATCATTCATCGTCTCTGAGACTAACTGCCAACAACTGGGGAAGATAGCTTCTCATTTTCACAAGGGAATTATCGCAAGATTTCCCAGAAGTCTCAGGAGAAAGTCGTGCCCACGTAAAGGTCTCATTGGCTACTCAATGGCTGTCTCCAGATTAACAGGCTAGACTCCACCCCTACATTTCAATCATAAAATTAACATAAGCACATGACTGCCACACCTATCTTTGGTATGCACATAAATATTGTTTTTAATCTAGCATGGTTTTATCATAATTAAATTACATCTGGGAAGACCTTATTTCCAAGTAAGGTCATAGTTACAGGTGTCATTGCTTACCTTACAGTTGATGGTTCTCACCTAGCATCTGCTCCAAGGGAGAAAGATGAGGTTATTTGCTCCCATAAAGATTTATGGCTTCTGAAATCCTATATAAAGTCATGTGGGCAGGAGTCAACATGATGGCGGTGAGTGGAATTCAATTCTGGAGTCCTTAGGTGATGCGGTTAATGTTCAACAGCTAACCAAAAGGTTGTCTGGCATTCTCCTCTCCCCTTGCCACCACCCAAAAGGCTATTGAAAACTACAGATCTTACAATTTTCCTCTGACACTCATGGAATTGCCATGAGTTGAAGTTGACTCAATAGAAAATGATAAATAAATAATGTCCAACCCAATACAATTATGTTCTTAGGTAGCCAAGAGGCAAATTTTGTACAGTGGGTCTTCATGTACCTGAATATCAAATAAAGAAGTATGGCCAATTTAATTCTAGTAGGATCAAATAGTGCTTTTCTAACACTCATTTTACTACTGTGGAAGTTTACTTTAAGTTCCTAAAAAGACCAATCTAGTTTTGAGACAGAATCAACTCCTTGGCAGTGAGTTTGAATTTTTTAGAGTTTGAGCAATGTTTAACAAACAGTAGAGAAAAATATGTAAATTTCAGGCTAGTGCTATAATCTTAATTCCTAGCTTGAGTGGTTGAGATATGAGCTATAGTTTTTTCCCCCCTACATTATTCTAGGAAACAATAAACCTCTCTTAATCCTAGTGGAGTCAGTCAAAATTGTGTAGCTTGATCTCTTGGGCTAGTGGTTCTCCAAATGTGGCCCCACAGCAGCATCTTCAGCATCACCTGGGAACTTTTAGAAATGCAAATTGTCATGCCCACTGTGACAGTCTGGGTAAACTAAAGAAACAAAGTCATAGATACGCATATGGATATAAGAAAAGGGTTTATATACAAAAGGAATGGAACATTGAGAAAGCATCCCAACCCAGTCCAGAGTCACAAGTCCGATATTAGCGCATATGTCCGATACTAGTCTCTAAAGTCTCTTTCCGACTCACGAAGTCACAGGCCGGCGGGTACAGAGTCCTGGTGCTGGCAGGGATCCCCTCATGGTGCCTCGCTTCTAGGGGTCAGGGTCCATCAACAGCATCCAGTGGTGGTAGAAGCAACTCAGCACTGGCAGGGGTCTCTAGGTGGCTTCTCCAAATTCAGAGGTCGGGTTCCATCAGAGTAAGGCTGTGTGGCTTCTCCTCTGGCTCCTTCAGCTTCTCGGGCACTGCCATCTTGTCTGTAGTTCGTTGTCTCTGAGACTAACTCCTAACAACTGGGGACATAGCTTCTCATCTCCAAGAGGGAAATATCTTGAAATTTCCCAGACATATCAGAAGAAAGCCATGCCCACACGCAGGCCTCATTGGCTACTCAATGGCTATCTCCACCTTAACAGGCCAGACTCCAGCCCTGCATCTCAATTATGAAATTAACATAAGCACATAACAGCCACACCCAGTTCTGACCTATTAAAACACAATGTACGGTGTATTTTCATAAGAGTAACTAGTGATTCAGAATTGAAATCACTCCATTATATGCTCCCAGGGAAGATCCCACTACCTACTAACTGAAATATTGTGTCACCAGTGAGGCAATACAGCACACAGACTCACCTTAAGAATATTGAAAATACTATGAACTTCCAGAAAAACCAACAAATCAATCTTGGAAAACATATAGTCAGAATGCTCCTTAAAATGAAGGATGGTGAGACTTTTTCTCTCTATGAGTCAGAACCAAATCAATATTAGTGGAACTTTACGAGGTTCATTGATGTATTTTTGTGGTGGTTACATTTCCTGGTGTCAATCTGAGAGGATTATGAGTGAAGTGGTGGAGTCTAGTCTGTCAACCAGATCATAGCCAATGAGGACTCTGTGGTGTGGGCATGGCCTTCTTCTGAGAATTCTGGGAAATGTGGTTCTTCCTCTTGGAGGCGGGAGATACCTTTCTTTTTTCTATGCTGACTTTCCTGGGAGAGATTGTAGCTAATAAGACAGAGGGAACTATCCTATTTCCCTAAGCTGGATAAATCACATGGATGCAACCAGACCTGAGAAGACACAGAGAGACTCCTGCCAGTACTGACATGCTTACAACACTACTGGATCCAAAGATGTTCTACCCACTAGCCTGTGATGACCCTGCATTTGGTATCATTGCATTGTGTTTCATGAGTCTGAAGAGGACTTTATAGATTGGTATCAGACATATGGGCTCCTATTGGACATATGGCCTTGAACTTGACTGGATTGGGAGGTATTCTTACTGTACAATTACTCTGTATATAAAACACTCTCTTAGATACACATGTGTGTCTCCATGAATTTGTTTCTCTAGTCTACCCAGACTAGTACAATTTTGAAATATGGTGTTGGTGAGAATATTGCAAGTATTCATAAACTACCAAAAATAATGAATCTGTCTAGGAGGAAGTACAGCCAGAATGTTCCTTAGAAGTAAGAAGGGTGAGACTTCATCTCTTGGACGTTGAGTATATTATCAAGAGGGCCTTTGCTGTTGTTAGGTGTCATTGAGTCCACTCCGACTCGTAGCAACCTCATACACAATGAAACCGGGTCCATGTCCAGGACCATCCTCCTAATTGTTCTTGTTTGAGCCCATAGTTTCAGCCATGGTGGCAGCCCATCTTGTCAAGGGCCTTCCTCTTTTTTGCTGCCTCTCTGTTTTACCAAGCAGGAGAGCCTTCTCCAGAGACTATTCTCGTCTGACAATATGTCCTAAGTACATAAGATGAAAGAAGCCTCACCATCCTTGCCTCTAAGGAGCATTTTGGCTGCACTTCTCCCTAAACAGATTTGCTTCTTCTTTTGGCAGTCAAACTCTTTGCCTTCTTTTATTGATTCCATGCTAAAGTATATTCCCAGTGGGCCCCAATTCAAGTGCTGTTTTAAAGTGGGGGGAGGGGGCTAACAGAATGTGGAAAGCATTTTATAGTGTCCCAAATTGGAGCAATTAGAGAGTTTGTTATGAGTTGAATTGTCTGTCCCCTAAAGATATTTTGAAATTCTTACGTGTGCACATTTGAGTGTGACCATATTTGGAAGTATGTCTTTGCACATGTAATCGGGTTAAGATAAAGTCATTGGATGGGCTGTAATCTAATATGCGTTCACTAGCGTCAGAATTGACTTGATGGTAGTGAGTTTGGACATCTAACTGATGTCTGTAAAAGAAGAAAAGATGTACGGACACATCAGGAGGAAGAGAAATGATGGAGAAGGCAGAAATTTTGGGGGTTCCTCTATAAGCACAGTAATGTCATGGGTTGCTGTAACACCCAAAGCTAAAAGAGAAGTCATGAAGCAGATTGTTCTCTATACTCTAGAAAGCATATGTATGACCTGGCAGACTGTGATTCTAGAATTCTAGCGTTGAAAAACATCAAAGAATATATTTGTGTTTTTTAAGCTGCTCTGTTTGTGGTGTATGGTAAGAGTTAGGGAAGTCACACCCTGCTTTTTATATTTCTGGGATTCCTCTACATTTTGTGTAGGGAAGAATACAGGTAATTTTATGTTCCATCATGTATGTTGTGCTTGACCATAATTGCAGTCTTCATACTTAGGACTGATTTGAACTTATATCAATATTTGAAAGATACTTAAAGAGCAATGGATGATGTCCAATAAAAAAAAATGAATTCCAAGGCAAAAATCAAATGTATATGAGGAAGATTGTACTAAAATGGACTAGCAAATGCCTGTTTCCTTAGGTATTTTGATGTTAAATGTTTTCTTGTGCTTTTACTATTTTCTTAAAGACTAGGCAGGGGCAGGAGTGAACTTACAGACCCAAGCGAAATTTCACATGTTAATTCTGTCTTCCAAGGTTCTTAGGGACCATCTGAGAAGGAAGGCTTCCCATTTCTTTCATGATTTCATCGATATCAGTTCAGTTTAAGGACACACTACATAATATGTTGTTCTCACAACTACCTATTGAGTTTGTTCTCCAAGAAACTATATCTTTGAATTTCAATTCATTTTTATTACTTTTGCTCTTAAAGCTGATGTAGAAAACCAATATGCTTTTGGTTGGGTCTCTTTATTTTCATTGTTTTTTTTTTGAAGAGGTATGATGAGTCACCCTGTACTTCACAAATGGCCTCTTGTTCCAGAAGAATTCTATGAACATGGACACCTTCTGACTTTAAAGAGAGCACAGCTGCAACCAGGATTCTCTGTAGACATGAGGATGGTGAATCTTGGTTACTTTGTCATGTCTTTGGGAAAAATCAGTCACTAGAAAAGGATGTCTTGCTTAGGAAATTCAGCAGTGGATTGACCCAAAAGACTCCACAATAGATCCAGGCTTATCAATGGTCATGCAGATCATGCAGAACTGGGCACCACTGTATTCGGTTGCCAACTTGATGACCACTGACAATGGCAGGATAGTGTTAGTACTATCAACACATACCTCACAGGGTATTTGGGTCTCTCATTCAATGAAGACGCAAAAGCATGTAGATACATCAGGATTATTGGGATGTCTAAGTGCAAGGCTAGGGATCCTGAAGCCTGACACTAGCAGCCTAGAGCCACCCACACTGGAGTCATTTGTTAGGATATGAGACAACACTGAAGCAACCAATTTCCTGTCTCTCTTGAAAATCTTCCTTCTTAGATGATGACTGTTGTCATTTGTGGACACTTCTTACTGTGGGAAGGAGACAGGTACTCAGTCTCTGCTATCTGTTTCATGAAAAATTTACAAGCCAGAAACAAAACATTGACTACCCCATTTGACACGTACTCCATGGCCACAGAAGAGGCAAGAACCAGAGGTGAGTTGTCCAATAAAAGCAAGGTGAGCCAAGATTCTAACCTGAAAAACCTTTAATTCTGCAGGAAAGTGTTGTGTGACTGGGAGAGAGACAGATGCCAACCATATTTACAAACAGGATCTTGGATGTGAAAAAGGGTAAAAATGTTCATTTCAGACTAATAAGTAATCATAAATCAGCCCATGCTTATCTCCTCACTGGTATCTAGTCATTTCGAACTCACAGTGACCCTCTAGGACAGGGCAGAACTGCTCCTGGGGCTTCCCAAGGTGGTAACTTCTCATAGGATTAGAAAGGCCTTATCTTTCTCCCCTGGAGCTGAGGGTAGTATCGAACTGTACTGCTCTTGCAAGATAATCTGACACTAGACAAGATTAAGGAAGATTCCCATGTATTTCAGCAATCATTGAACCCTATTTGAAACCTGTACAGTAACATTCAGGCTTAGATTAAGCTAACTACAAGTAATGGAAGATGTAGAATGCCACAAGAGTCCCTGGAAGGTATAAACAGTTCATGCTCTTGGTTGCTAATCAGAAATTTAGAGGTTCAAGTCAATCCAGGTTTGTCGAAATGCCTGATAGTCTACTTCGAAACATTGCTAGTGAAAATCCTGTGGAATAAAGTTCTGACACACATGAGCTGGCAGCATCATGAGTTGGCATCCAGGTGATTTAGTTTGGAATCATCCATGGGGTAGAGAGAGTAGCTAGGGCAGAGAGCATGGTAAGGTTTGAAGAAAGGAGGTAGCATAAGGAGAAGGTAGACTCAGAAGAGTATTTGCTAGCCCAGCTCCCATGCCATCATTCAGTGTTGCATATGCACTCGTGTGGGTGACAGGGAAACAGCCAGCCTGTGTCAGAGAAGTGAAGAGGATGATTCATGGAAATTGAGTGAGTGCTCCCCTTGGGAACAGTCCTATGTGTGTCTCAATGATGTAGATTGAGACTGAGATGAACACCTACACACCCCCACTCACCTCTGCTGTTTTGTGGAGATGCATGCACAGGGACTTTCAAGAAACTGAAGAGAAGTGGGAAGAACACAGTCTCTTTGCTGTGGTGGGATGGAAGTTAAGTAACAGGAGGCTCCCACAGCCTGTGGGTCTCCTCTCAACCTGGGTGGTCTGTTGGAGGTGAGATGCTAGGGTTGACAGGTGACCCATTTTAGCCCGCACAGCTGACTAATAAGCAATTGTCTTAGCACTTTGTGTTGAACTCTGGCCAGATTTGTGGAAGGAGAGCCCGTTTTCCCCTCCTGGAATTCAAGGCTAAACAAGTTTCCCTTTGCTTTCTTTGATGCCCAAGGGATTTGGAAGAACATTTCTGAAAGCTTGTTGGCAACTTCATCTCAATGGCAGCAGGTTGGAAAGATGTTTGCCCTCTCTATACCCCCTGTGAGGGGTGAGCACCTTGACTCTGGAGAGGAGGAATTGGCAGCCAGGAGTGCTGATGACTGGGTAGAAGGTGTGTGACTTGTGTTGTACCACAGTCTCGCATCCCCAACCGGTGATTCCAGAATCTCCTTCTCTGTTTTGGGGCTCCAGAACTGCCGACAAGAAAGAGGGGAGGGAACAACCTAACCCCTGGATCCTTCTGGTTTGAACACCAGCAGGAGAAATCTGGGCAGGAATCTTAAGGAGATTCCCTGAGAGCTCTTTTAACTGGTGCTATCACTAGCAGCTATTAAGTCACCCTGACTCCTAGCTGTCTTCTGCGCTAGGAATGAAGCACTGCTCAGTTCCATGCCTTGACAGGTTGGTTTTCAGAAATAAGAATGCTTATTTATTCCTTTATTCCTAGTCTCCTTGGGTCAGGAACACCACACTAGAACCTGTTCAACTTCATAATAACACACAAACTTCCACTGACAGGCAAGTGGTGGCTATGTATGTGTATTTGATGGGGGTGGGGGTGAGACCTTGGATGGGAATTGAATCAAGGTCTCCTGCAGGCTAGTGTAGACTTCCACCATTGAGCAAACCAACTGCTTACTTTATAATTTTAGTTCTTTAGAAGGGTGGAAAGCAATTTATTTTCAGTGTTCTTTAACTCTCAGGTTTTTCATATTCAGTTGGCTGTTGGGTCCTTAGAATAATGCAGTGTTAGTGTTAAACAAAATCTTGACATAAATAAATTTTGCCTACAGGGCCAGCTGCACCCTTTTATGCTGATTTGATGTTAAAATCCCTTTTACTTTCTTCCTTGCCATCCCACTCCTTCAGGTGACCCATGATAGCATGCGACCTGGGACCCCTTCCTCAGAGGAGCATGGCACATCTGACAATACCACTGCACCTTAGACTTAGGATGAAGGGCCGGCTAAGTTTCTGGATAAAATCCAGAAGCATCTGTGTTTTCAAAGCAGAGATCTGGAAGCCAAGAACCTGAGCGGGACAGGCCATTCACGGACCAGGGAAGATTCTTGAATCACCTAATTTGGAAGTGCTGTCTCTACTTGTCAAGTCAGCTCAAGACCTTGGAGTGAGGGGCTCCAAGTAGGTGGGGTTGTGGGCAAGCAGAATGAACACAGCACAGTGTCTGGTATTTTCTTGTGGTCGGGTGAAAATGTATTGTAATTGTTTAATTGTGTTTTCCATTTCATCAGCACTCTCTGAAATGTCTTCCAGGATAGTTCAAAATAATGGTTTAATGACAACACAGGTAAGAGTTAATGAGATTAAGATGACTTTGAGTCTCATTAAGGCAGGCAGTTGTATCCAGGGAGATTCCAACTAAAGAAAGCAATGGTGTGGTCGCCATCCTCATCACCACCACCGCCATCTCTATCCCCCACTCCCCACCCCACAGTAATAACAGTTTGCATTGGAGGGGCATCTCTCTCCAGCCTTGTCAGTGCCAGACAGATCATTTACCTGCACTCACAACACCTTGCTAATGACAGGGCAGCTGTGGCTTCAGCCATCCTGAAGCTTGTCATTCACTGTCTGGACAGAGTGTCTAGTCACGCCAACGCTCTGTCTCTCCTCTTAGCTTCTAACCTCTACCTCAAGTTGTGTAGCAATCACCCAGATGTGGAAAGCACCTCATCATCATGTGCAAAGCGGAGTTGTCTGGCTTCTAGCATCACTACTCACCTCCTCTTTGAGATTCCACCTCCTTGTCTGTAGCCTTTGTTTCTTTGATCTTTTTGGACTTCTTCATTCTAGCAGTTGAACAGCATCTCAATGCTCAGTTGTTTTTTTTTCTGCTTTCAACAGCCAGGTGAAATGTCAAATATTTCTTCATCTTTCTCGCAAGGGAATTTTGTGCCACATAGACCGGGGATCTTAAAACTGTGTCCACGCTGGTAACAGCACTTTCCCTTTCAAAAATGTGAAGGAAGGAAGGCCCTTACTCTGTTTCCTAAAGCACCAGAACTTTTTTTTTTTTTTTTTTTTTTTAGGCATCACTGCCCTGGTGGTGGGAGTAGGAGGCCCAGCATTTGCTCCTGGGAGCCGGAATTGAACCTCCATCCCAGTGGGCCGCAGTCCCGCGCACAACCACTACGCCACCGGGGCTCAGCCGAACTTTTTTTTTTTTTAATAACATATATGCTTTTAATAATGAAGTCAATGTTCATTGAGTCAATTCTGACTCCTTGAGATGCTGTTGGATTGAGTAAAACTACCCTATTGTGTTTCCAAGATTGTAATCTTTACCGAAGTGGACTACATATCTTTCCCCTGAAGAGTGACTGCTGGGTATCAATCAGCCAGCCTGGCACATAACTACCACTGTAAAGTAAGGGTTACATGAAACATAGTGCTGAATACATTCACTATGCTAAATAGTACTTGGGCACGAAGATGTGGCCTCATGGCAGCCTAGGCCTGAAGCATGATCTTATTCAGAGTTGTGTAGCATAAGAAGCGCTATCAGTTGTTCATAGGGATTGAGGTATCTGGGCTGTCAGAACCAACGTAAGACTGAGTCATTGGAACGGAGTTACCTGTATGTTGTTCTTTGCTGTCACATTGATTCTAAACTCTTTATGAAAAAGGAGAACAGTCCCATCAAGTCTCTTAGGCTGTAGCCTTTACAAGAGCAGATCACTAGGTCTCTGCTCCCACAGAGCAGCTGGACACACAAAGGGTGTCCAAGGCTTCTATCTTTCTAAGGGCAGCTAGTCAGGGTTCGTTTTTCTCCCAGGGAGTTGCTCGTGGGTTAGAACTGCTAACCTTTATAGTCTCAGCCTTCTGTTTAATCAATGGTTTCCCAGCACTCCTTTCTGCCTGTGGATCTGCTCCACTGGTGTTCCTGGCAAAAGTGTCTTTTCCATAATTTCACGCTCCTGGTGTCGGAAATCAAAGTTAAAAATCCAACGATTCAGAGGGTCACTGGCTATAGCCTGGTCTCATAGTGGGATGTTGCTGGACCATGTCTGAGAGGCAAGCCAGAGTGCTGCAATAAAGAGTGAAATTCGGCAACAAAAGGGTGGCTTTCTCGACTGACATTTTCTTGCTGATCTATCCTGCTTACGATTCCTGAAGACGCCTCAAAGTGTCATCCATTGGCAAACACTGCATTTGTCTAGGTTCTTGCAGTTTGAAGGAAATTAGGAAAATCATTCAATTGACGTGCACATGTGGCAAAAGATCTTCAGTGACTCTAGGTGATGGTGGTACAGATAGCTCAAGCAGCAGGCTGGCCTTCTAGCTAATCCTTAGTCTGACCACTTTCAGAGGCAGGCACTTCATTTCAGACATTTATTTATTTATTTTTTTAAGATAAAAGTTCTTCAGAAGATCAGACGTTTGCAACAGCCTCTTTGAGCAATAATGCGTCTTAAAATAAAAACAAAAACAAACTACGCTAAGAGAATTCCAGAGCACCTTTAAAATATAGGATTGTGTTTCATTATTTTTAACAGGCGTGGGCTTTTCCACAAGCTTGCTTCTCTTGGTCTTTCCCAGGGGGAGCTGTTTAGATGTTCCCCCTCCTCCCTTCTTTTGAAAATAACCTTTTATATTCTAATGCTGGCAGGAAAAAAAATACCGTTGATTCTCATTCGGCTTCTTCCACTGAATTGGAAAATTTGGTTCCATTCTGCCAGCAGGTAAATAGCCTTAAAACCATTCATGGGCTTGTCAGGGGAGAGGAGAGCTGAAAAGCATTACATATGTTCCAACTTATGAGAAACCAATCTTTGGCTGTTTTCAAGTGGTTTCTTCCCCTCCCTCCTTCTATTAAGGGCCCCACCACAATGGAGCTTTAATCAGCTTCATTGATTTAAAGCTCATTTGCACTTGGCTCCAAGGTTAAGGTCCACAGCAGAAGCTGAAGACCTTTAAATCAGAAGTCAGAATGAAAAGGCTTAGGTATATCATATTGTCTGTGGTGCATGAGAATGACAGTTCTTGATGGCTGTGAATTAACTGGGGGGGGGGGGTAGGTTTGAAAGGCACAAAGCCAGTTTTTCCTCTCTGTTAATATAACCTCTGCTCGACCATCCTAACAGCACTGCTATCAACCTTTCTGCTTCATCATGTAAATTGATGGAGCCGGCTGCAAATACGTTGGTATTGTGATGTTTGCAGCCATCAATTTCTGCTTGGTTTCAGTTGGATTTCAACCTAATTGCCTAACTGATTCCATCTGTAATAACTTTTAACATTTATTTTTCCCAAAGGGGGGTAGGGGGGTGGTGGCGGCAGCGGAACATCCTGTCTGTATTCTGCAATTAAAAAGGTGATGAAATATTCAGTGTACGTCTCTACTCTGACTAAGTTCTTTTGTTAACTTTATCAGATAAACTATAAAATATTAGCCAGACTGGCTGTTTGAGCATGTGCAGATGGCATAATATTTACCAGGCATATTTTTAATATGCATTTAATTTTATAAATTGAATTAACTGTTACATGGCTAATTTTCCCCTTCTCTTTCCCAAATGGAAGCAACAAGCATCCCTCTGTTGTTGGCAGTACGCGCTACATACACTACAGCGTTGGTGGGTAATTACATAAGCTTAGCTGTGTGTATAATAAATAACACTGCTTCCAAACTTAACCACGCAAAATCAAATCAGGCAGAAATAATGCTATTTTCTGAGCAAAATTATGCTGAGTAGCAATGCACACATTCTTCGTTTTTTTCTTTGACAGCTCACTCTGCACCCCGCCTCTCGAGTTTTCTGGAACATTTAAATTGGAGGTAAGTTCACTGTAACTGACCTTCAAGATCCACAGACACATCCTCCTGCCTTTCCAAGTAGACGAATTAACAGATAGGTAATCCTTCCCTTCAAGCAGATTTTTCTTCAAATGCGGTTTGCCCCAGGTCAAATTCTGAATCAAGGTTAATTTCTAAAATCACGGTGCAAAGCTCATTCTAAGTCAGAGCCCTGAGATTTTATGTTCATCATGGAACCAAAGGCTTGATTAGCCATTGAAAGGGATCTGGTTCAGCACAGCTCTCTACAGGTTCCTCCTGAGACTGCAGTGCTACATCCTGCACCACAACTCACCAGAGTCCACCAAACAGAGAGAAAGAGATGGAAGTAAACCATCAGGCTCCAGCATCATTGTGTTGTAAAGAAGCTGCACTCCACCCCTTGGCTTGGACAAGGAACCTGATTCTGAGAGTCCTGGGCCATTTCAGGGAGGAGAAAACAATATTTAGCCAAGATGGAAATGGTGGACAAGGAGGTGTAGGAGGGAAAGAGTGTTTTAGGGAGAAGAAATACATGAAGGCTTATGTGAGAGGGTGCCTGCACAAGTCTCAAACCAAACTGTGTCACCAAGTCCTGGTGACCCCATTTCTTACAGGACAGAATTCCTCCTGACAGTTTCTTGCCTATAATCTTTATGGAAGTGGTTTCCCTGGCTCTTTTGGAGCCACTGGATCGACTTGAACAGACAACCTGTGAGTAAGCAGTCAATTTGCAAACTGCTGTATGGTGTGGTAGACATGAGTAGATGCAAGCAATTTTGCATAGTATAGGGTATGCAGTGTATGTGTGTGTGTGTGTGTGTGTGTGTGTGTGTGTGTGTAGGGGGAGACTGGATCATAGCGTAGAATGGATAGGGCCCTCAATTGTCACCCACCATCTGTTTGGCAATTTCTCAGGCTTACGGTGGCTTACTTGTTCACCTGCTTTTTCTATGATGTCACCTGTACTTACTTCCCATACCACCAGAGTCAGCAGGATGGACAGGTTTCAGAAGAACTTTCAGAGTAAACACATTAAGAAAAAAAGATCGACTTCTTAAGCTAGTCAATAAAGACCTTAGGAATCACGTCAGAATAATGTGGTAGTTACATAATCTGGTGTCAATTTGGGGGTCTAGGCTGTCAGTCGGGTCACAGCCAATGAGGTCTCTGTGTGAGCATGACCTTCTCCTGGAGATTCTGGAAACTCTGGTATTTCCTTCATGAAGGCAAAAGACACACATTCTCTCTCTCTCTCTCTCTCTCTCTCTCTCTCTCTGACACATGGAACTATGCTGGGCCCTGAGCTGGAGAAGCCATGTGGAGACTCCTGTCAGCACTCAGATGCTTTCTCGGCTACTGGATCCATAAGAAGTCCCACCCGCTTACCTGTGACCTTCTTGCATTCAGCGTCATGGCATGTGTTTCATGAGTGTGAAGAGGACTTTCTAGACATATGGGCTAATATTGGACTTATGGATTGAACTGGACTGGACTGGGATGTTTTCTCAATGTTCACTGTTTTTGTATATAAACATCTTTCTTATACCCATATGAGCATCTATGAGTTCGTTTCTTTAACCCACCCAGACTAACGCCTATAGTATCCAGTAGAATGGCTACTGAAATCCAAGTGAAACCAAGCAGAAATAGATGGCTGCAAACATCACAATGCCAATGTATTTGCAGCCGACTCCATCAATTCGCATGATGAAGCAGAAAGATAGTGTAGTGCTGCTGAAGATGACCTCCTCTTCACCACCCTCAGGCTGGAAGGCCCTCAAAACACAATGACTGTAACCGTGGACTCGCGTGTACTCATGGGCATGCAAACAGTGCAGGTCGGGCAACATTTGGTGAGATTGCCCATCAGATCGCCATGATTTTTAGTCGACTGGCTGGCTGCGGACAACCATGACGCTGATTTCATAATTCAGTGGGGGTCCAGCTCTTGTCTCTATGGGAGGATGATGCCCAGCACACTTGTGACTGCATGGAAAAGGCAAATGTGGAAGAGGAAAGAGTTGAAGAATGGGCAATCATCTCTTGGGTCTCTCTGATATGTCCTGGGGGGAGGTCATGGCCCTGGCAGGGCTGCAGATTAGGAGCAGAAAGGGATTCAGCTGTGAGCACGGTGGATGCGTAACATGACTCATTTTCACTGTGCAGCCTCCCCTGCCCCGCCCCCCTTCCTTTTCCTTTCTGTTCCATAAGCTGATGAACAAGGGCTCAACTGCAAAATACATGACTCAAGTTCAATTTCAAAGCGACATCCCAGTCGTGGCATCTGTTTTTATGATCTTTCCCTCTGCTCTCAAAAGAGGTTTCACATATCCCTCTTCCCTGCCCACCACGAAATTAATTGATTGTAAATACTATTACTCGAAGTAGCACCCGGTGTAAAATTACACATCCCTTGAAAAGAGCAGGTCATCCCAGTCATAACGAGGAGTTTGTGGTTAACCTCAGAAAACTCTTAAATGAAGAGAAGAGTGGTGCCTGCTTGGGACAGGGGTGGGGGTGGGGTGGGGTGGGGGTGAGGGAGATAAATAAAGCCTCCAAGAGGTTTCAGCAGAGTTGGGGACACAAAGCATGAATACATCACATTTTAAATAACAAAAGTGTTAAATTATTCAAGAGAACACAATTCAGCTTTGCTTTCTTGTGGGCCTGGCTGCAGATGCAATGAGGGTGCTTACAACACTGAGGCACTATCACTGCCATCGACTCATTTTACGACGGATCAGTCCATAGTAATGTTGACAACCCACTTCAATTTGTACATGTAAGTTAACATAAAACACATGTTCCATAGATAAGCTGAGCCCGTAATGATGGGTTATCTCAAGTGAAGGAAAAGAGATGAAGCTAAAAAGACATTTGTGTAATCTCAGTGCCATTGCAAAACTGAGTGGAGGCTAAAATCTAGTTACACAAAGGAGCGGGGATTTGTATATTATACACACACACACACACACAAAAGAAAGAAAAAAGAGCAGAAGCCATTGTTTTAATTGCACTGCTTATTTACAGCATAGGAACATTAAGATATTTGATTTGAATCCCGAGTCAGTAGTATCATCTCAGGCTACTCCATTTATTTATTCACAACACACTTGGCATATCAGCCTTGCGGTCCTTGGGGGCAGCACCAGGCAATTCTATGAAGAGGAATGTTCTGGATTTCCAGCCTCCCCTTTGGTCATCCTTCTCTTTGTTACTGGTGCTTGCCACCCGCCTGGGAGCTGCAAACAGTTGACACATTCATACCTGGATGCCCACCTGAAGGTTGGGTTGAATATTTGAATCTATCCTAAAGTGCTTTGACCAAAAGACCTGGTCATGTGCTACTGAGAAACCAGCTATTGAACACCCTTGGGAGCATTTTACTGTCAGACACAGGGGTCACCAGGAATCTGAGTCAATTCCTGTTCTTGCCACCCACATCAGGCTCCCCATGTATAGCTTCTATCTCCTCTTTCACATGCAGGTACTAGAAGGTGAGATGTTTTCCTGTGAGATCTTCAGCTAATGGCAAAGTCAGATGGTTGAAACCACCAGCCCATGCAGAGGGAGAAAGTAGACATTTTTCTACTCTGGTAAACAGTTACAGCTTCAGAAACCCACAGAGACCGCTTCAAACTGTCCTGAAGAGAGGGTATGAGATTATCTCTGGGAACAGAGGCTAAAGGAAGAACATGGACCTGGACATGGACCTCCACTAATTGAGGGGAGACATATTTCTAGCAGTTGTTGCTCTTCACCTCCGAACTCACGTCACAGTGTTATTTACTTTCTGAGTTTACTGCCCTCATCACCTCTTATCAGTGTCAATGGCAATAGACAAGGATTCTCTTTGTGTCTCAAGCCTGGCCCCATAACAGACCTAGCAAGCTTAAAAAGCACATAATTGCATGTGCGATATTCAAATTACAATCCTTGCATCAATACAGAATATTCAGATACTTCTAATTGCTCACGAGACCAAACCTGGTGTCTCAACCTAGTGATCAGCATTCTTTACCTGGAATGACTCCCCTTCTCAGACCTCATTTCTCCACTGAAGGATGTTAGGCCAATGCTTACCGATTAGTGTGAATTGAATTATTGAACTCCTTCCCCCCGAACATGAAAATATAATCCTTTTTGGAAATTGTGTGTGCAGTTATGTTAATGAAGTCATGGGAGGGTAGAGTGGATTCTAATCCTAAACACTCTGACTGGGACATTGAGCAGGAATTGCACAGGGGAAGACATGAGCCAGCAGATTAAAACACAGGTGTAATCGTAGACCCTGAGCTGATTGTATATAGCCTTGCTTTCCCAGGTAAGTGCACTAGGTAGATAGTTTGGAGTGTGTATTGTTTCCACATGAATGGGAAGTCGTCATATGGCATACTCACTGCTGTCCTGTCAGTTCTGCTCCATAGAAACCCTACAGGACAAATAGCACTGCTCCTGTGGTTCTGAGACTGATCTTTTTGGGAGAAGAAAGCTTCCTCTTTCTCCCATGGAGTGGCTGGTAAGTCTGAATAGTTTAACCTTGCCATTGACTGCCCAATTTGTAATGCACCACTCCACCAGGGATCCTGTGGAAGTAATCATACACCACCCCACCCCCACCTCTAAGCTTTCCATCACAACCTACAGCTTCCAGGGGTATTGAAGGCTTACTATGTGAAAAGGGGCAGTAGTATTTCCATGGCAAAACTATCTGGTATTCAAACTACTTGATTCCAATTCAATCTCCTGTTGGGGATCTGCTTTTCCATCCTAAATGTACTAAACCAGGGGCTGGTTTTCAACAAGATCAGAATTTCTGGTGATATGTTAAATGCAGCTTCCGATTCATTATGCTTGGGGCATTGAGGCAAATTTTCCACAGGGGCTAGATCCAAAATGAACCTATCCTAAGGCCCAGAATGGTCACTTATCTTGCTAGAGACACTGGCTTCATTTCCAGACAATGTACCTCATGTGACTTGTGTGTCTCCATGAACAGGTTCAATGGAACTTCCAGACTAAGACAGACTAGGGAGAATGAACAGGTGATCTACTTCTGAAGAACCAGCCAATGAGAAACTTTTAATTAACAACAGTCTGCTCTCCAACCAGTCAAGGGGACAGTGTAGGACCAGAGAGTGTTTCACTGGGGCATTCACAGGGTCACTATGACTCAGGGACTGGCTTAACAGCAGCACCACCACCACCACCATATAGGGACAAAGCTGGCTTTTGTTGCCAAGCATTTCTTTTATGAGCCTTTAAAGCCTTGTACACATGGCATTCTTTAGACCTGCCCTTTAACATTGGAAAAGGAAGATTGAGATACTATTAATGTAGACAGGCAGTTGTAAGCACCGTTTAATTCACCACACATCAGTACCTGGTCACATGTCAGTAATGTAATTCCTCCCGATTACAGCCCCATAAGGAACTGGCATCCATACGCCCTGGGAACTGAGTTCCACAGCCTCATTTTGAAGATTTATGTTACCATACCTCACATTTCTCCCCCATAACATTAGAAATGAAGAAATTGTTTGTTGTAGCTATTTTGCATTTCTATTTATTGATCCCATATTGACATGTAGTCAAACGTGTCTGGGTTAAGCAAAGGGTAGACCGGGAGATAAAATTAAAAGGAAGAAAATATAGCACTTTAATTGCATTTGTGGCCAAGGGACCTATATTATACAGCAAGCAGCGTGTAACAGTGTACTTCATGTTCCATGATTTACCTTGCTGATAATTGCTTTGCACTCCTAATAAATTAGCCCACAGAAAATCCATTCATCTGCATCTTCTTTTTATGCAGAGCTAGAGGAAAAAGGACCGGTATAGCAATTTGAGTGGCAATCACGCACTGATTGTAGTAAGGAAAGCAGCATGGTGAGTGTCTTAAGCATTCTGAAAGCATTTCTTTGTAAGAAAAGAGGAAGGGTAAAAGAAGAGAGGGCTTTTGTTAATTAAGTTCTGTGTTCTTTGTCTTCTGGGTGACGGAGAATATATTATATTCTGGGTCCAAAATGTTGTGCGTAGCACCATATATTTCTGGACACATTTCATCTCAATGTTATTAATTAATTTTGTTCAGCAGTCACAGAAAATGCTCATTGTTATATTTAGAATTCTTGGAAGAGAGGAATGTGTAAATATGTGACTGCATTCTTCGGAGGGTCCTTGCATAAATATCCGTCCATAGAACATCTCACATGATCAGCAACCCAGATTTTGAATCCGTCATCAAAATAATTTTTAACACATTCTGTGCTTTCGTTCTCAGACTCTTTGTGCTTTGGATGCTTGAGGTTCCGCCAATGCTTTATCTCATTTGACCCTCACAGTCCACACAGAGGAAAGAACCTGAATGAGCGAGGACACAGAATCTTTCCTTTCCCTACTGCCATTAATTTGGATGTAATACTGGCCTGATTGTTCCCCTTAAATGAGTCTCAGCGTCTTTTATCTTAGTGGAAGGGGATTAAAGGAGATGATCTCTTACTCTCCTTCCAGTTTTGAAATTGGTGGGCATGCAGAAAAAAATATTGTGGATGACTGAACTTCACACAGGCAAACAACTTTCCTAGTTTTACAAAGGTGGGTAGAATCATAAGAATTTTAATAGAATGAAAGGTGGAGAATTCCAGCTCCTGGAAGGCTCAGATAATATAAACTGGACAGTATCAGTATGCTTGACGAAATAAAACAGGGATTTGAAGAAATGAGGCAAAGTCTCAGAAATCATCAGATTTAAAAATAATCCCGTACTATTTTTAGGGATGAAAATAGGCAACATTTTAAAGTTAAATTGGGGCTTTGAACCCGTTCTTCACAGTTCTGTCATGCAGGGTGAAGAAACTCTGGAATGGGCCTGAATTTGCAAAATGTGGATGTGTTGCAATGATAGCCTGCCAGGGGAAAATGCGCAATTGATGCTCTGCTAGAAACCCACTCTCCCTCCACCACAGCAAGAGCAGTCTGAGGGCTACATATGGCTATTACATGCAGTCCTTGTTTTCTGGGAGGGGGGTGAAGTTCGTAGCAGAGCCTTGGTTGGGCAGTGTGAGTGTTACATAGGGAGCACTGGCGGTGTGGTGATTATGCACTGAGTTGCCAACAACAAGGTCAGCTGTTCAAAACCACCAGCCACTTTCAGGACAAAGATGAAACTCTCTCCTTTTATAGACTTACCATCTAGGAAAGCCACAGGGACCCTTCCACCCTGTCCTGTATGACTGCCAGGACTCAGAACTGACTTGGTGGCCGTGAGTTTTTGATTGTGAGTGTGGTCAGCGTGGCCACGGTTCATGTGTGTTACTTACTCTTTGTAGTCCAAACAATAACCACATCATCAGTCTCCTGAAAGGCCTCATTACACCTCATCCAAATTGCCTTCTCTAGGGATCCTACCTGCAGGATCTTTCCCTGTCCTGATGATTGTTGCAGTATACCTTGACTGGACAATTTGGGTCTGTTTCAGTTTTGCTAAATTGGTCATGACTGAACTGATTTCAACTGTTTGAAACCTTTTAAATATTCAATAAATATTCAACAAATTGAATATTTCAATTTAAATATTCAATAAATTGTTAGAACAGAAGATTAAATATTGATGGGTATAGCTACAGTTCAAGATTCTTTATAATCTAAAATTAAGGGAAACATAGAAATAAGGAGAGGTGAAAATAAATTGTGATTTTGAAGGGAATGGGACAGAAAATGAGCTAAGAGAGAACCTTTAAGTAGTGACATAGTTTCTTAGGACTGTGCTAGGTCACTAACCTCTAGAGTCAGAGGTCATAACATGACATTAAAGCATGATATTAAAAATGAAAACACACCGAGAACTATTGTTTGCAAATTCAGGACACTGAAAACTAACAAAAGATCTTAAAAACAAACAGAGAAAAAGGAAATTCATATATTGGGGAACTTCAAAAAGTGGAAAATTCTATTGTTATTTAAATCAAATTTTCCACCAGCTCTCTCATGAGAAGCAGATGATAAATAGACAAAAGAAATATGTCATCCAGGTGATTCTGGCTCATGGCCACTCTTTAAGAGGGTTCCAGGCTCTAAATCTTCCTGGGAGCAGATAGACTCGTCTTTCACCATAAAGTGTCTGGTGAGTTTCGACTGCCAGCCTTGTAATTAGCAGTAGAACACTTCGCGGATGGCACCACTAGCTCTCCATGAGAGTTATTACAAAATGATGACATTTACTAATTAGCAGTGGTAAGACACACACACACAGACACAATTTTCTTTTTGTATGGGTACACTAACTTCCAGAAATATAGAGCAATTTATAAATTTATGCTTGTTAGGTGCTGCTGAGTCTATTCAGTTATAGCTCAATGATTCATACGTGCAATAGATGAAAGACTGCCCCATCTGCACAGTTCTCCTCATCTTTGAGCCCAATGGTGCCGCCACTGTGTCAATTCACCTCATTGAACAGCTTCCTCTTTTTCACTCACCTAACTTTACCGAACATGATATCATTCTCCAGCCACTGACCCCTCCTAATAAAATGTCCAAGGTACACCAGAGGAATCCTTGATATTCTTGCTTCTAAGAAATATGCTGGCGGTACTGCTTGAAAGACAGATTTATTCATCCTTCCGTAAGTTTATGATATTTAATATTCCTCACCAGCACTGTAATTTTAATACATTAATTCTTCACTAATTGTCCTTGTTCATTATCCAGCTTTCACATGCATGCATGCATGCATATGCAGCAATTGAAAAGACCATGACTCGAGAAAGGTAAATCTTAGTCCTCAATGTGGTGTCCTTACTTTTTAATGCATTAAAAAGGGCTTTTGCAACAGTTTTGCCCAGTGCCATACACCTTTTGATTTTTTGACTGCTTCTTCTATGTGTCTTCATTGTGGATCCAAGAAATATGAAATCCTTGATAGCTTCATTTTTATGTGTATTTTATGAGTATTGATAGAGTTGTGAGATTTTTGTCTTCTATATATTGAGTTCTATTCCATACTGAAGGCTATAGTCTTTGATTTTTATCAGAAAGTGATTCAACTCCTTTTCATTTTTAGCAGGCAAAGTTGTGTCATCAGCAAAGCTCAGGCTGTTTATGAGTTTTCTTCCAATCTTCTTCATATAGCTTACCTTCTCTGATTATCTTGCTCAACTTGCAGACTTGAGAAGTACAGTGAAATTGATGCAACCCTGGTGCACACTTTTGTCTTATTACATCCAGCACATAAAATAAAACCTACAGGTGGAGAAGATCAAAAAGGGACAAATATGTCTATGACCATACCACCCTGAATGCTCCCGATCTCCTCTCAAAAGAGTACAAATATCAAGTGTTAATTTAGAACCCCATCTGTGTCTTAAGCATTCTTGGAAAATATACTAAAATAGGTGTCAAATTTAAAAAGATTGACATCATTCAAATAATTTCTTAGGCATCCAAAACAATTATGTCAGAAATCAAGAAGCAACCCTAACTAGTAATATCACAGATGTTTGACAAACCAAGAGATACATTTCTAGATAAAGCATGGGTCAAACACCATTTTAAGATAAAATTAATAAATATCTAGAACAGAACCATGGCAAAAACATTACATATCAGAATTTCTGAAAGAGAGCCAAGTAGAGTTTCTCTGAGTTGGAATAGATATGAGTTAATAGATATGGGGAACTAAATTGACACTTAAAAGAAAACTTGTTGTTTTAAATGTTTACACTAGAAAAGCAGAAAAAACAGACCATCTATAAGCTGAGATTTCAATGTATTATCCTAAGCACTAAAGCAAACCCAGAAAGTAATAATAAAAGTACATCAAGCATAAAACAAGGAAATGAGGAATAAAGATAAATTAGAAAAATATCCTTGAAGCTAAAAGTTTGTTGTTTGTCAAGACAATCCACTTTCTGAATTCATCAAGAAAAAAGGAACAGAAAAATAAGAGGGATAAAGGAGGCCACTTTAGAGGCCATTGCAGTAAACTGAAAGAAAAAAACCAAAATACTATGATCGATAAGAGGTCAATGTTTAAGTCTGAATAGAACAGGAAAATTTTCCTCTAATATTTACCAAATATAAAGGGATAAGAAGAAATAATCTTAGTAATCTTATAACAATTAAAGACATGATTCAATACATGATTTATTGAACTCTTAGAAAACTGACAAAGAATGAAACATTAATCTCAGATGGTTTGATCAGTGAGCTTTATGGAATATTCAAAGAATATGATTTTCCAACTTCATAAAAACTAATTAAGGGATTTGAAACAAGCTTCTCTCCTCTTACTCAGAAATAGATATGGACACCTCCTCACCAAAATATGAGTATACTCTACTAGGAATAAAAGCAAAGTGTAGCATCACTAATGCATCATTATCCTTGGAATAAAAAGTTAGTTTCACATGAAGAAAACAAATGGCACTTACAATTTATCGTATTAATAAATAAAAGGAGAAAAATATATAATCATCTCAATAAAAGGAGAAGAGAACTTCTGATAAAACCGAGAATCTATAAATGAAAAAAATTAGAGCAAACTAAAATAAGATAAAGTTTATTTAAATATATTTTACATGTACACATATATGTTCAGGCAGATGATAAAAATATATATATGGTTCTAGGCTACCTACCTAGCACAGTAAGACAAAGAATAAAGAAATGGAATTGGCATGAGGATTATAAAGAAAGAATTGAATTCTGAGAAGATGATGTCTGTGTAGGGACATGTGTCCATAGCTCCCTGTGAATCATTGCCAAATTGGTGCGTGAGGGGATCAATTCAGGGTATTCAAACCTGGCCTCGGTCTTACAGAGCTAATGGACCTTATGGTGGTATCCCCACAGTTGGCATAGCTGTGCTCCCCAGGACACGTGTTACTATGGCATTTCCCTGAACTGGAGACCCGTGCATCATGGTTCCTGTTGTTCTCCAGCACTACACCATGCACTGGACCTCCCTGGCTCTCTCAAGCTCTGGAGACCCCAGCCCGTCCTGTTCCCCTGCGACTTCCAGCCCAACTCCCACATGTGTGGTGATCCCAGCATGCTCACACCAACCTGGGGCTGCAGTGGGTGACCGCTGCACATTCCCTGCTGGCACATTCCCTGAGTGGTTCTCTTCCCTGCCGCTGACCCAGAATGCCAAGCTACCTGTGTGTAAGCAGTCTGACCAGCACCTCTAATTGATCTGCAGACAAGTTCCCCGATCAGCTCCCTTCTGGACCATGGGCATGAACACTAGGCCTTGAAATGAGTCTGACCAGCTTCTGCTACCTGTCTGTAACAAGTAGGTCCCCTGGGTGACTCCCACTCTCACTGTAGACCCTGGACTCCCATCTGCCTGCATGTAATCTGCCTAACCAGCACCTGCAATCAGCCTGCTCACAAATCCTCTAATCAGCCCCCTTCCCCGGAGTGGACACTAAATGCTGGTCTCCCAGTGTGCCATCAACCCTACTGGAGAATGTGTCTGGCCTGTGCACTGCCCCTCTGAGTAGTTTCCTTCTGTGCTGCAGCCTGAGAATGCGAGTCTGCCTGAAGGCAATAGGTCTACCCAGAGCCACCCCTGCTGTTGTAGACTGGCAGTCTGTCTGTGCTTGGCCGGATTGGCACCTGTGACCAGTTGCAAGCAGACCCCCTGAGTAGGTTACTCCCTGGCCTTGCCAGTGAATGCTGGGCTGCCTGGGTGCAACCAACCTGCCCAGTGCCGCCCCTGCTGTTCATGACTTGCCAGGCTTGGATGCTCTCTACCAGTCGCTGGGATGGCTTATGCACAGTCCCCCCAAGTAGCTCCCTCTGCTGCTGTGGCTTGTGAAAACTGGACGATCTGTGTGCAATCGACCTGCTCAGGGTCACTTCCACTGCTTCCAACTGGTTTGGAGCTGCTGCACATGTCTAGCACCTATGACCAGCCTGTGCAAATGTCCCCTATGTGGCTCTCAACCTTACTGTGGACTGTGAAATCCAGTCAGCCTGTGTGTGAATGGCCTACCCAATTCTACCCTGCTGCTTGCGAATGGTCCTTATGCTCTATGCACAGGTCCCCTGGGTTACGCAGTGCATCCCACTGCCGGTGTGAGTACCAGCCTATACTGTATGCATTTGGCTTTCTCAGTTCTGCCATCACTACTTCCCACAGGCCTAGTGCTTGCACTTGCAACTGGCATGAGTGCCTGGCCTGTACACAGATTCCCTGAGTTGTTTCCTGCACCCATCAGTCCATAAGTGCCAGCCTGTGCTGCATGTGATTAGTCCACCCAGCACTACCCTCACTGCCCATGACTGCCCTGACTGCACTGCGGGAGAACACCACCCACGGAAAGCACCACCCACAGAGAGTGCTACCCGCCCTTCCCTCTATATAAATAACCTTGGCTTACCTAGACAGAAGGTCAATCGCAGTGAGACAGGCACACAGTTCAAACTAGCAATGCAGCCGAATCCCAGTAGTCCCTAGAACTATTTTTACTAGCCTCTGAGAAAGAAAATTCAGAGCTCCTCGAATCCTAGGAAAATGGAGCCAAGCTCCACTAAAATGACATGTAGATACAATAACCCCTATCAGCAGCCACTGCAAGGAAGAAAAAGAAACAAAATGCAAAGATGAAGGAGGACCTGAATCTAAGGATGTACCTAGAAGAACCAGACTTTGAACACCACAGAAGTTAAGCTTCGGGATGCTGCTTAAATTAATACAGGCTCTGCGGGAATCAATACAGAAAAAGGGTGAAAAAAAATCAAGGGGATATAGAGTCCTCATACCAAGAGGAAATACAAGAGTTACCAGATAATGCAGCAGAAACAAAGAGGGTGGTAAAAGATCTCACCATGGATGGAAGAAGTGGAGGGAACCCTATCAGCGACCTAGAAAACATTCAAGCAAATTTCAACAAAAGTGAGAGACTCACACAAGGTAATTAAAGAAGCAAAGGACAACAATATGTGATGGTGTGAAGATAAATAATATTTGAATAATAGGGATATTAGAGCAATATGTAATGAAGGAATCAATAGTCAAAGTAGCAAGAGAATTCCTGCAAGAAAACTCCCATAATATATTAAAGAAAGATCCACCAATTATGCAGGAAGCAGGAGGATATCAATTAGATTGAATCCCAAGAAGACCACACCAAGGCATGTAATCCAAGACATATAGTAGTCAAACTATCCAACTTTGAGGAAAAGGAGAAAATCATAGAATAAAAAATGCAGTTACCTATAAGGATAATCAGATAATATGATCAGAGTTATCAGCAGAAACTGTGAAGGGGAGATAATGTAATAGAATCTTTCAAAAGATGAAAGAGAACAATTGTAACCCGAAAATCTTCTGTCCCACCAAACTATCCATCAGAATAGAAGGGGACATTATAGTTTTCTCAGATAAGCTAAAATGTAGAGAATACATTAAAATAAATCCATCACTACAAAAAAACATTTTTCACCTCACTTTGGACAGAAAACCTATATCCACAGAACACAAATATAAAATCACCGCATAGTGTAACACCATCCATAAGTCATTGCACTGAGAGCAATGCCCAAGACTTCTTTGACCCAAAAGAAAAAAGAAAGAATGAATTCCCCACTCAGATGGAACACACAGCTAAGAAGAGATAGGAAAATATCTAACACAGTACAAAATGACAGCAAAGCATCCACAGATGGATGCAATTATTATGAACGTCAATTATCTGTACTCACCTATTAAAAAACAAAGACTAGCAGACTGGATTAGAAAAAAAAGCCCATAAATCTGCTGTCTGCAAGGGACACATCTCAAGCTCACAGAGAAAAACAGGTTAAGCATCAAAGGATGTTGTAAAGTATATCAAACAATGGCAATCTGAAAAAAGCAGGAGTTACAATTTTTATCTCTGATAAAATTGATCTCAAGGCCCAAGACATAATAAGAGATAAGTCTGGACACTATTAATGTTTAAAAAGTCAATAGACCAACAATCAGGGGGCATAAAAAACACATGTGCCCAACTAGAGACCCACAGAATTCATTATCTAAATACTTCAAACAATGAAAAATAAAACGACAGAATTGACAATCCTAGTAGACTTCATTACCTCACTCTGCAAGACAGGCAGATCAGCAGGAGAGAGAAACTCAACCAAGAGGCTACAGAATTAAACACTATAATCTGACAACTTGGCCTGATAGGGATTTTCAGAGCTCTCCACCCAGTAGGAAAAAATAGATACATTTTTCCCCAAGGACACATAGCATGTATTCAAAAGTAGACCATGTGCTGGGACACAGGTCAAGCTTGAGTAAATTCAACGCAAAGAGGTCGCACAGACTTCTTCTCTGACCACCACACCATAAAGCTGGAAATCAACCAAAAGAAAGAACAAGAAAACAAGAAATACATGAGTACTAAATGACAAACTTCTTAGAAAGAACTTAGTATTGGTTTAAATGAGAGAAGAAATCAGGAAGTTTCTAGAACAAATGAGAATGAGAATATACCATACAAAAACTGATGGGATACAGCAAAGGCAGTTTTCTCAATATGCTTAATAGTGATAAATGCACATATGTAGAAGGGAGAGAGACTTATGGTCACCACCCTATCACAAAACCTTCAGCAACTGGAACATAGTCAACAGCAAAACCCTTCTAATATAGCAAGAGAAAAGAAATCATAAAAATCAGGGCAGAGATAAAAGAGTGGAAAACAAAAATCAATGGAAAAAATTAACTCAGTAAAAATCCGGTTCTTTTAAATGATCAACAGAATCGACGATCCACTAGGAAGGCTAACATAAGATACAAAGGAGCAGACACTAATATCCAGGATGAGGGAGGAAGCATGGGAAATTACAATGGATCTTAGTGGAATTAAACGACTAACTACACAGTACTATGAAGAACTGTTCTCCAACAATTCAACTCAGGGGGGCAACTCTTGTCGCCCCATCTGAGCGGTTTGGAGGTTACTCGCAGGGGGCACAATGAAAGTCTAAAGTTGTAACTGGGAGGCGAATGCACTAGACTGCTCTATTCCTGACTGCAGGAATAGCAGTGGGGACTTTTAGGAAGATGATTTTGGGACATGAATGCTGAAGACACACCAAAAGGGTGTATGTGTTTTTAGGTAAGCTGGACCCAGTATGTGTAACCCTGAATGAAAAGGGAACTGAACCGATGAGAAGGTACCCCCCACGTTCCCTCCCCCCCCCCCATATAAGAATTATACTGGACAGAGGAGAAATTTCATGATACACATTTTCCCCTGCTTGGTAAGCATCAAACAACTCACGCCGAGTTAATGCACCCAGTGGCATCGCCTGGGAAAGTTCTCTCTTGTCACAATGAATTTTTTTTTGCTCAATTTGCAATTTTGCTCAAACCTTGTTTTTTGTGATGGCCAATTTTAGAGAACAATGTGCAGTTGTGACATTTAATTTCCTGCTCAAGAAAAATGCTGTAGAAACTGTTGTGATGTTGAACACATCTTTCAAAGACAGCACTATGGGTAAAACTCAGATGTACAAGTGGTTTTCTCATTTCAGTAAATGTGAAATGGTCAGTTGATGGCAAACCTCATTCTGCACATCCAGCAACTTCTTGAATGGACAAAAATGTTTACTTCTTGTGTCTTTGGAATTTGTTCCACAGGGTCAGATTGTTAACCAAGCTCACTGTTAGATGCTCTGAAAGATTTCAGAGCAGTCTGTGACAAAGAAGGCCTGACTTGTGGCAGATGGGAAACTGATTTTGTCACCCTGACAATGGACCTGCTCATGCAGCCATCACAATGCACCAGATTTTGACAAGAAAGAGTATGCCTTTCTTTCCTCACAGACCTGACTCATCTGACCTCACTCTGTGCAACTTCCATTTTGTTTCTGCAAATTAAAAAGGACATGAAAGGAAAGCAATTTGATGATTTAAAAGAGGTGAAAGAAAGCACTTGGAGATGTCTTCAGTTATCTTAGCAGATAAGTTTGAAAAAAGTTTCCTAGAATGGAATTGCAGATTTGACAAATGTATTACTATAAGTGTAATGGAGAGTACTTTGAAGGTGATAAGGTATTTTTTTTTGTCTTCACTGGCCTCTGGTGGTCGTGGGAGCTACCCAGCGCTGCTCCTGAGAGCTGCTGCTGGATTTGAACTGCCAAGCCTGTGGGCTGCAGTCCTGCACTCAACCCCTCACGCCACCGGGGCTCAGTCTGATAAGGTATTTTTTAAAAAATTAAATACATAGCTTTGACCAAAAATTTCTGGATTTTATTTTTTTTGAGCAGTTATACCCTTGGCTAACATGCCCTCCTTCTCTCTGTGTAACAGAGAGATTTTCATCTGCTCTGTGATAGGAACCCTGATAGATTTATGATTATTTGTGTACTTCTTTCCTTCTCCTCCCTCCAACCGCCCCCCTCCCCCAATTTTCTCTTTGTCTATACAAGATAGGCAGGGAAGGCAAACTAAGGAGACAGCAACAGGATCGACAATGACAGGGAGCATGGGAGGGGAGGAGATGTTTACAGTGGACCAGTAAGTGGACCAGTAAGTAGTCTCTGGTTGGGTTGAATCAATAGAATTGCAGAATTGCATCTGACAGGAATTACTGAGAGGTGAGTTATGAGTAAACATGATAGAGGGGCAGGAGGAAAGAAAAAAGAAAACTAGGAAAGAAAAGATATGTATACATATGTATATAAATATATAAATATAGGTGTATTTATTTACATATGTATATACATGCAAATACAATAAGGAACCAGATAAACTGTGGGCCTCTACTTAAGTCTTACCTCAGTAAGAACAGTATGTTCTAATAATATGGCATTCATCTAGCAGAGAAGCAACAAGCCTACATGGAAGAAGAACACCAGCCTGTGCAATCATGAGGGGTCAATTGAATCAGGTAGCAAGCCCCAGAAGACTCCAAACAAACAAACAAAAACAAAATATATTCTTGCACGTTAGGGCGATTGGAGCAGAGACCCAAAACCCATATGCAGATCATAGGATATTCCCTCACAGAAGGGTAACGAGGAAGGGATGAGTCAACCAGGGCACAGTTTAGCACCAGTGAAACACAATATACCTCTGATTCTTTAAGTCTTCCCCCTCTCATTCCCACCCCATTATGACCCCAGTCCTGTCTTTTAGTTCTGTCAAGACTGGAGCATGTACACTGGTACAGTTAAGAGCTAACAGCACACAGAATTCAGGTCAGATAAAGCCCTCAGGAACATAAGTGGGAGTAGTGATACCAGGAGGGGAAGGGGGAGGGCAAGAAGGGGAAACTGATTGCAGTGATCATGTATAAACAGCACCCAACCCTCCACCCCTTGGGGCATTAGCAATAGAAATATGGGTGAGAGGAGACAGCAGTTGGTGTAACATATGACAGTAATAATAATTTACAATTTATGCAGGCATCACGAGGATAGGAGGGGGATGGGAGGGAAAAGAGAGGAGCTGATACCAAGGGTTCAAATAGAAAGTAAATGTTTAGAAAATGATGATGGCAACATATGTACAAATATGCTTGATACAATTGATGTATGGAATATTTTAAGAGCTTTAAGAGATCCAAGTAAAATGATTAATAAATAGATAAAATGAAAAGAAAAAATAACGTTGCAT
>PVJH01018132.1:20438-46083 GCA_004026705.1 Nesogale talazaci | reverse complement strand
ATTGATGGGATGTCATGAGAGGACTTATGAGTCAAATCTATATAATTTGAATTTTAAAAGGCCTTTGGGCTTTGAGAATATTTTGTAGCTAGTTTATTTTAGGAAATCATTCATTTTTAGACCGTGAAATAAGAGCACCCTGGTTAAGCTCTCGCTAACTCGGAGGTCGGTCACTGGGACTCACCAACTCATCTGAGGGAGAAAAGTGAGATAATCTGTTTTGGTGGAAATGAACGGTCTTGGAAATCCGATGGAAGAATTCTCTCTGTCCTGCAGGATTTCTGTGAGTGAGAACTCAACTAAAGTGAGTGAGTGAGCGAGTGGGTGGGGTGGGGGGTGGGCAGGGAGAGAGAGAGACAGAGAGGTTGATGAGGAATAAAGACATGGAGTGATCCCCGAAGACGTCAGTATTCAGGACATACTGGAAAAAGATGAGAAAAGGAGGCTGATGTAAGGCAAATCAAGTAGATTCCAAGAGGAGCAGATTCCGTGCCATGAGCCACAGAGAGCAGAGAGGAGCAGGATCTTCTCTGATTTGTGATTTAGGATAGTGGCCTCCAAAAAGGTGTCACAAAACTTAGGTCATTATAAAGATTCCCTAAAGGCCTGTGGACACAGTTCGTTTAAAAGCCCTCAGTTTATGCTTCTCAGCATTCATGTGAATTCCTTCCCAAAATACATCTGCTCCTGAGGAACCAGAGTCGGCATTCATACTTTCTCATTCACAGCCTCTTCTTTTCCTACTTTACTCAAAAGAGAGAGACTTCTCACCCCTACTGGATTTTACAGTGCTGCATTGTCACAATACAAACCATTGAGACAGTCAACAAAGTATTCATTTCTATAGCCATCTGCTGACTGTATTTTACCAAAATAAATTACATTACCAAATATATATTCATGCTATTTATCATTTATGGAGTACTACTAATGATACTTCAAATTAACTTGACCATTGTTAAAATTGTCCTCTACTCAGAATGTATACATGTGAACGCGTGCGTGCGTGTGCGTGCATGTGTGTGTAAAACCTGCCAGAGAAAGTTTGGGGCTTTCTACTTCTGTAAAGAATTAAAAGTTTCAGAAACCCACAAGGGCAGTTCTACCCCATCCTACAACTTCATTTTGTATCAGAATCAACTTGATAGCAGTGAGATTTGGAGTTGATATAAAACCTGGTCGCAATTCTTTTTTTAACACCAGGATGAAACATTCCTTTGTATTGCAGAGAACTTTGGTGGGTGAGGAATAAGAGATTCTCATACTTAAAATACATTTACTTTTGGCAGATAGAATGGAGTTATATTGTGAATTTGAAAGGAGGAGAAGTATAATTTTGATAGTTAGAATGTCAGCATTTGTTTCTATAGAAGAGGTCGATATAAAATTACCGTTACATTTCGAGTTCATTAGATACATTTACATGACCGTCTGCTTCCATAAAGAGTTACAGCCTCAGAAACCCTAGGAGTCAGTCCGTTCTTTTAGGATCCCTATGAGTCAGAATGGGCTTGACAGTAGGAGGAGGTATATTTAAATTTCATATAAATTTTAAGTTTATACATGTCAGTAATTGTAGTATGCCATTTTAAACGTACCACACAGTGTTTAGTTGTCAGCTTAAAAACACTTGAGGGAATAAGGATCATTTTTCAAAATCATTTTGATGACTGTAGAAAACCTACTGAAAACCAACGATCCAGAAGAATTACTGTGCATTCAGGGTGATTGACCTCATGGGGCCGCAGAAAGAGATGAGGGTTAGATAAGAGCTGATTGCAGCAGTAAGAAATAAAGCCAGCAGCTGGAATGACAAGGTGAGGAAGGACAGGAGCAATATTAAAGAGGCAGAATGGACTGTGTACAATGACCAATTGGGTTTGTCATTATGTTCCATGCCCAATAGTGCGAGGTGAAACATGGAGGAAGGAAAATCTATGCTACCTCCTGACCTAGTGCCTAGGAGGGATTAATTCAACAAGAAACAAAAAGAGCTGAATTCTGCAGAGGTGGAGATGCAAATGATTGGGGTCTGTCGACAGTGTCCATTAAGATCAGTGTGACCTAGGAGGCCATGAAAGTCTTCAGCCAACAAGGTTTACATTCTTGGAGCTAGCAGCAACCCCAGTGAACATATAGAAAATGCGCAGAGTACATTTGCCCCTTTTCCATAGGATCCACTCAATATTTGTGAGCAATGCTGAATAATTATTATATAAGGGGCTTCAAAAAGTTCACAGAGAAATGGAATTAAAAGACATGTTGAAGCCCTTTCATATGTCAAAGACGTTCAACTTCCTGGTAATGTGAATGAAACATTAAAAACCTTCAAAGTCATCTGACTAAGGCCTAGGATAAAACTTACATTTCAGAGCGTTTACCTGAATCAGTTCAGCAAAAGCTGGCACTGCCTTCTTCTCTGCATCGAAGTATCCTCACCCTCCAGAAGCTAAACCTTTTGGAAACTGTTTGTAGTGCATTTAAAGTTCAGGAGTTGAATAAGTCACAAATATACTCTTTCCAAATTGCTTCTACCCCACCCCCATCTTATAATCGATGTACTACTACAGGTAGAGGATGAATGTTTTCCATTGTTTGATGGCTTGTGCCAGGGTATATTGAGACTGGCTTTTTTGACCTTCAGCAATGTCCCCTTGGAAGCAGCCAACTGGAAGCAGCCCAGAGAGAGCTGGCAGTACACCCTTTAATGGAGTTATAGGCCCATGGAACTTCAAGGCATTGCAAATGTATTACAGGATGGATGTCCTGTACAGTGTTTAAGTAAAGTACTTTCTTAAAAATTTTTCCCCATACTAATTTCATATTCCAAATAGCAGAATTCACTACTTTCCATGAGGACATGAAACTGTTTCTTGGAATTACTCTTTTTTATTTTTCTGAAGAGAACATCAAAAGTCTCTAACAATGACAATTGTCTTGTAGTCGATTGTCCTTTAGAAAATCTTATTGATTAGGTAGATTATTTATGCTCAAACTTCTTGGACTGGAAATGCGATTACCATGACTTTTGTGTGTATAAGCTATAGGAGACCGTGTGGAAGGACTCAGACTCTGCCCTCCATTGTTTCCAAATCATGAGAGCCCTGCAAGACAGTGTAGACCTACCCATGTAGGCTTCTGTGACTGCAGATCTTTACAGGAGCAGGAGACTTCATCTTTCTCTGGATTATTTTGAACTCCTGACTGTGGTTAGCAGCGTAACATGCGAGCCATTATATAAGTCACCAGAGCTGCGAAGGCACATTTATGTTAATATTTAAAATGATAAATTAAAAATGAACTACTGGTTTATTTTAAGATGGTCCTTATATGCTAAAAATAAAATAAGTATATTTGCTAAGGAAAAATAGGGAGGAAAAATGACATCATTTTGTATATTCTTCAAGGTTCCCTAATTTCACTTTACAGCTGGGTCCTTTTGCTTCTACATTCAATCTTTTGTGATGTCACATAGCAAGTGGTATCTGGCAATTCCACTACACATTTGTGAGAGAATAAGAGCATGCAAAGGTCCATATATTTGTTATGGAAAGATTTTTGATTTCCTGGACATCAGGATTATCTATGCAGCTTTAGGACTCTTTCTCATGTTTGGCACCACAATTTAACTTGTTCAGCATCCAGAAGTCTAAAATATGCGCCTCTCCGTAACTCCTTACATTTGATCCATCAATCACATCTGTCAGTTTCACAGTTTATTCGCCCACTCTAATTATTTTACTGAATAATCTCCCCCAACCCAGAGAATATCATCGTTCTGCTTGCACCTCCAACACCATTGAGTAGATTCTGAAACACAGTGACTATCTCCCCCAGAGAAGGAAGCACGGCCCGGTCCTGCCGCATCCTCGCATTGCTGCAGCCACCAGCCACTTTGTCAGTCCCCCTTGTCAGAGCGTTCCTCTCTTTCACTGTCCCTCTCCCTTTCCAAATGCGATGCCCTTCTCTATGGGCTGGTGTCTCCTGGAAAAAAGTCCAAAGTATGTGAAATAAAGTCTGAGCCTTGCCTCTAAGGAGCATTCAGGATGCACTCTTCCCAGACAAAAAATTTTTATTGGTAGTTCATGGTAGTTTCAATAGTCTTCCCCAGGACCGCAATTCAAATGCATAGATTCTTAAAAACTTTTCCTTTATTCAATGTCCAATTTTCACGTGCATATGAGGCCATTGCAAATTGCACAGCTTGACATGGTGCCACCCTTGTTCTCAATAGAGTATCTTTGACTGTCGCCACTCTAAAGAGATCTTCTACAACAGATTGACACAATACAGTGTTATTTTTTTTTCCTGGTTGCTGCTTCCATAAGCATTGACTGTGGATCCAAGCAAGATGAAATAAATCCTTGAAGAATTCAATCTTTTCTCCATTTATTATGATACTCCTTATTGGTCCAATTGTTGGGACTTGGTTTTTGCTGCATTGAATTGTCATCCATACAGAAGGCTGATGTCTTCATCTTTCATAAAGCAATGTGTGTCATCGGCATATCGTGGATTGTTAATAAGCCTCCCCTCAATCCTGATAGGGCATGCTTTTAAAAAAAATATTTTATTGGAGGCTCGAACAACTCTTATCGTATTCCATCCTTCCATCGTGTCAAGCACATTTGTACACTTATTGCCATCATCATTCTCAAGATACTTTCTTTTGACCGCCATTCTTTTTCTACATAATCCGACTTCTCCGATGATTTGCTCAGTGCAGATTGTTCAGATTGAATAAGTACGGCATGGGGATATAACCCTGACACCCACCTTCCCTGATTCTAAATCATGCAGTATTTTTTTGTTCTGCTTGCACAACTGTCTTTTGATCCACATACTAGTACCAGATGTGCACAATGAAGTATTCTGGAATCCCTGTTTTTCTCAAGGCTATCCAAAGTTGGTTATGATGCATACAGTGACATGCCTTTGGGCAATTGGTTGAATGGAGGTGTATCCATGCCCAAGATCGTTTTCTTTCCATCTCTTCACCACATTCGAAACACTAGAGTTACAGGAACATGATGAGAGCATTCTTCATTGTCAGGAACAGACATACATGCCAGTTGAAAAGAGCCCTTCAGTAATGTCCTTGAATTTATGACAAGATAAGGTAAAATAACTGTACCCTCCTACTTGTGTCTACTGGTACCACCACATCTCTCTCTTTGCTTCATTGGAATCACAATAGTTCTTTTCTTATATGTTATGTTCGCTCCATACAGATTTTGTTCTATGATTCCCCCTGCCTTGAAAAATGGTCTCTTTTAACATCTATCATTGTCGAAATTTCAATTCAGTGATTATTTTCTCTGGAATTTATTTATTTAAAATATGTTATTTGATTATTAGAGCTACATATTTAAAATATACTATTTGATCATTAGAGCTAGCTACCCAAGTGTGTAAGCTCCAAGAGAACAAGGACCCTGTAGACTACTGTGGTCCCTCTTGGGTCACTTATGAATTGGCATTGACAATTTTGGTAGCAACAAGATACTTTTTAGCACTTGTCTGGCACAGAGTAGACATTCAAATAAAATTTGTTGAAGACATAAAATTTATCGTTCTTGTCATTGGTGGTATTTTTTCTCTATCTCTTAGTATTGCTACATGCTCCTTGATTTCAGCTCTTCTCACACATCTTCATCAGACAAGTTCCTTTTCTCTGTCTTGCTCCCCTCCCTCCAGTTCAGGTGTGGTGTGCAAGGGCGTGTTATCATCATTTGTTGCTGCTTGTCCTGGTGGCTTTTTATTTACTAACTAAATAGACAAGTCTTGTCATTTAGTTCTTTTTCCTTATTCTTCTTTTTCTTATGTTTTAAAGTGTTGGATATTTAAGTATAGAAGTGTGACAACCAAGTTTACTGTGAAAGGTATGTTATATTCAGAAACAAAGTAACTTTCCATTTAGTAGCCAAGGAACATGGACATAAAGCCTGTCACGTTTTTTTAAAACTTTCGTGTGTTATACACCTAAAGAATGCTGGCTGTCTCTCTGAATTTTATTGACTTATCCAAGACCAAAAGAGAGATTCATAGGCATAGAATCTTACTGTATTCTGAATCTACAAAAGCAAAAACATAAAACAACAACAAAACCCCCACAATGTTATCAACACCTTTTCTCAAGAGAAAAATCTTGTACTTGGATATCTTTTACTATAAAGCTCAAAAGTTTTCATGAAAGTTTTGTCTCCTGAGCATTTTATACCAGAAAAGGCTTGGATAAAATCCAGGGGAAAATTTCAGACACGAATTCTGGCTTCACATGGAGAGTAAACGTGCAAGCAATTTGAGGTTTGTACTTTGGAGGTCTTTATTATTTTCCCGTGACAATTTTAAAACAAGAAGCCCTTTAAATTTAAAGTGAGCCCCATCCTGCCCTTTGTGGCCCCAAAGCCTGAGGACTGGTGGTCAAAGAGCAGTGAAACCACTGTTCTGCGTGTCAGGGAGTCAACCCTCGGTTTCCGTTACTCTTCAGTAGCTGGGAATAAGAAATGGGCTGCATCGAACTACTTCTCTTAAGGGACAACCAGCTATTTGTCCTTTGATTTTGGCCTTAGGGTAAATCTCTAACAGCCATAACTGGTTACCACAGAAAAAGCTGGTTTTTCAGTATCTTTGATGCAAACCTTCTAGACCCTTGCCTTTGGAACACTCTAGTGTTCATGTTATTCATATTCTCCAGTTGGCATCATGGAACACCATTGGAGATACGTGGGATTTATGCAAGGCTTTGGTTCATTTGTCACAGAGAAAATGAACCAGATATATTATTAGTGATCTTATTGTACTAGTCTCTGTCTGTCTAGGGATGAGATGTTCCGTGCTCCACGTGCCCACTCCCCACTCCCCAGAAATTTGCTAACAAAGAATGTCCTTTCTCACACAAAGTTAGTCAAAGTTTTAAACTTCTGATTAAATATTATAGGAATCAAGCCATAAAGAGTGAAGTGCACCAGTAAATAGAAATGAATATCCCAAAAGCCATCCACTGTATTTGATTATGTTCTAACCCGGCAGTGAAAATACTTCTATGGCGAAAGTTTTCCTTAAAACATTTCCAAACAGAAAACTTCATGTCAATCATCAAAGGAAAAATTCATACACTTATAGGCCACTGAAGATCATATAAATATGTTTGCATCTGTTTCCAAAGATGGCCACCACTGACACCCGTAGCAAAATGTTTTATTTGTGAAGAACTCCCAGAAGAGATTCTGGTATTTTCAGTGTTAGCTTGCTAGACATATTTGTAAAAATATTTCATATGTGGGGATGCAGTATTGTAAAAACATGTTACTTTGGCTAAAGCTGATTATCTTTAGCTGATAGTTGGAGATATTTTTATACTTCTCTCACACTTTAGTTGGCCACTGGAGGCTCCTCAAAACATTCTTATTCCAAACTCATGCTAAAATATTAAGTCCAAAGGAATTACTTTCCCAACATTTAATACTTCTTTCCAAATCAATCAGAGTAAAACATTTGTTTTGTTTTTTACACAAGGTTTTGATATTTATGCAGTAGGAGAGCTGAAAAGGGACTATATTTCCCTCCTAAAGTTTGGGAGTAATTTATTTTGTTTGACTACTAGGTCTGTGAGCAGCAACGATCACCGTTAAATGGTCTGTGACGAAATCATTCATCATAGTCTCCACCAGATAATATTTATTAAACAGCTCCATGAAAGTCTCATAATAACTTTTATTTATTGATAAAGACTAGTTTGTGAATTAATATATCTGTGTTTGCCTGTGTAATTTATTATCTAGATTGCCATCAGATGACGTAGTCTTGGGTTAATAGGCTTATGGGTCACTTCTAACAGCTGGATGACGAATGGTGCAAATGCACTGATATTCGAGGACACTTCTAAGTTAAAGTAAACACACCAGTTCAACAGAGCTAGTTTGTGGTCAGATTACGAGAAAGGGTTACTTTCATTGAATTAAATTACACAAACAAATAAAACTGTCAAGGTGGTTGAAATGATATATTTAAAATTCTAGAAGTTTATTACTGAAAAAAACAAAACATAACACTATTTAGTTTTTCTTTATCTTGAGGTCGTCTAATGAAATTTTGTATTAACTCTTTAGGATATTATATTTTTATACGTTTGCTGTAAATATGGAAACTGGCAGTGTTGATGGGTTAGGCATTTGTCTGCTTACTGTAAGGTCAGCAATGAAAAGCCACCAGCCACACCCTGTAGTGAATGATGAGGCTGTCTGCTCCTGTAAAGAACAACTGGTACAGATAGGGACCAGAAACATGGGACATCCAGGACAGATGATCCCTTCAGGACCAGTGGTGAGAGGCGATATCGGGAGGGTGGAGGGAAGGTGTGGTAGAAAGGGGGAACCGATTACAAGGATCTACATATAACTTTCTCCCTGGGATATGGACAACAGAAAAATGGGTAAAGGGACACATTGGACAGTGTACGATATGACAAAATAATAATAATTTATAAATTATCAAGGATTCATGGCAGGGGGCGGGGGGGAGCAGGGAGGAAGGGGGAAAATGCCGAACGAATACCAAGGGCTTAAGTAGAAAGCAAATGTTTTGAGAATGAGGATGGCAACAAATGTACAAATGTGCTTGGTACACAATGGATGGATGTATGGATTGTGATAAGAGTTGTATGAGCCTCCGATAAAAGATTTGTTATAAAAGATCAGCAGCCACAGAAACCCACAGGGACAATTCTTCTCGAGTCTCCAGCGTGTCTGTGGGTTGGAGTTGACGCGGTGATGGTGATTTTGTTTTGTTGCTTTTGGGATTTCTGCCACTAATGTAATAATGGTTGGTGTAGTTATTCATGGAACCCTTTTCACAAGGTTTTATAGAACAACTCCAAATGTAATAGATATTTAGTTTGCATAGAAGTCAATGAACTAAAGCACTCAGATAGATACATCAAGTATGTATCTTTTTTACAAGTATAAGTAATAAGGAGATTTTTATACCCGCTTCGAACATTGCTTATTTCTTGCATTTTGTTTTTATTTACATTAATCTTTGAAGGTGGATCTGATTCTACTGTCCTTTGGAGAGGTGTTTCCTTTAATTCCAGAGGGAAGAAATTAAAGACACCAATTAGAACCTTTAAGTCGTCTTAGAGTGTTTACTTGAATATTATCCAGAGACTTCTTGAAAGATCATTTCAATGACAAAGGTAGCTGGGGAGTTTACAATAAAAAGAACTTGCTGACATTAAACTGATTCTGATTCATGGAGAGATGCTATAGGACAGAGTAGGCTTGTCCTTGTGAGGTTCTGACATGGTAACTGAGTGGAAAGCCTCTTTTTTTTTTTTTTTTCCAAGGAGTGACATGGTTTTGAACTACTAACCTTTTGGTTAACAGTCCAAAGCATAACCATGACATCACCAGGTTTCTCTATGAACCATAAAAATTGTCAAATATGGTTTGAGAGGATACATACATTCTAGCTCTTAAAGATTTTTGTGAGTTTTAATTTTATTAAGTAGATATTAATCCTAAATGAAGAATTCAAGTTACAGTCAAAATGAATTTCCTACTTTTTAAATTTAGTGTTTCACTATCTTTTTGCAGTCCAGTTCGACTGTGTGTGGGGGAATAAATACAATTTTCTTGGGACAACTGATTTTTAAAATAATTAAAATGACTCAAAAAATGAAATTAGTATTTTGGTTTAGAATGTATTGATCATTTTCAGGGGAAATCATGATTAATTCTATTATCAACTTTGCATTTGAACATGCTTATTTTAAGAGTAATTATATCGTCTTCTCAGAAGTAATGTATATCTAGCCTATATGTTATAGTGTCATGTGTAAGAAGACTAATTTGGTTATATATTTTTTCAAAAATAAAATAATTTTAGTTTGGAAAAGGAAATTGGAATGTAGATATAAAAATAATAAATTCTGTTTCTTATAACACTCAAGTCACATGAAGAATTATAAGTGATAAAACCTCTGGTAGTACAGAGAGCAAAAGAAGTAGATGATGGACAGGTCAAGAGGTTCAATGTTTGTTATGTTTCCTTTTACCCACAGCTCACAATACTGTGAACGACACTGATGTTCCTATGGAAACAACTGAATGCAGTCAAGGTCAAGGAGAAGGTTACAGGGGCACCACCAATACAATCTGGAATGGGATTCTGTGTCAACGCTGGGATTCCCAGTATCCTCATAAGCATGACATAACTCCAGAAAACTTCAAGTGCAGGTAAGTAAGCTGATCAGATGTTAGAATGTTCAGTCAGTCCCCAAAACAAGACAGAGTGGTTACGTGCTACTAATTTTCTGTTAATTCCCCTCCTACATATGATTTAGAATCAACTGGATGGTAGTGCATTTATTTTGTTATGCTTCACGATAATTAGGCATTAAAAGCTGATTCCCAGGCTCTACCCTCCCATTGTGCTCTCAACCCATTTAACAAGCACCCTGGTGGTTCTAATGCAAGTGGTTGATGGAGCATATAGTAAAAACACATCCTTGTACTGATCTTTGCTCATGCAGGTATACCAGTTAAAGAATAGTGCAAACCACAATTATATACATTTGTAGTATGTATATATATATATATATATATATATTACTGATTTCTGGAGATATTTTAAAATAGGACCTTGATTTCAGTCAACATTTTAGGTTGATGATCGTTCAGCTTTGAAGAATGATAAAAAAAATTTTCAAAGTCTAAATAAATGCTTTTCATTAATTTTAAATTGGTCTTAAAAATATGGAGTGACTTGTTTAGAAGAATCAAGTCAGCAAAACTGTCTTTTATGTCATTGTATATCAATGATGAAATCATTCTGTGCACTGTCTGTGAAGGTTTTTCCCCCCTCCACTACTTTACTTTTATTGAAAAGACACAGCCACAAAGCTGTAGGTTTTTTAATTGTTATGAGGAACATAAAATGATTGTTTTGGAAATTTATAACACACATGATATTTATTTTAGTCTGGGTTGACTAGAGAAGCAAATCTGGTGAAACTCACATATGTATAAGAAAGAGCTTTATTTCAAGAAATAACTACATATGCAAAATGTATCCCAGCCCAGCCCAACCCACATCCATATTCCGATACTAGTCCATAAATCCTTCTTCAGATTCATGCCCTCCTTTGCAATGATGCAGAATGCATGAAGATTACAAGCCAGTGCTTCAGAGTCCTGTCAATTTAAGGCCAGAGGAAACACAGAAAGGCTCCAGCAGCCATCTTATAGGGTTTCCAGCAAGTAAAACTGAAGGGGGAGAGCGGTCTCCTTATGAGAAGACCACGCCCTCAAGGGGCTTTGGCTTAAAGGATAGGGTTGCCTTTGCCCCTAGCGCAGTGTCTAGTTGACATAAACTCACCAAACTTCCACAGTGTTCATAGTGACATTTTAGAACTACAACTCCAAATAACATATGGAAACTTTGATGTAACTGACTTTTAATAAGAGAGCGGAACATTTCGGGGTGAAAAGCTGTTAGCACTAGTTGGCCTAGCCACAGTGGAGCACAGACATTTCATGGATTTTGCTGTTATTTGCTCATTTTTATTAATTCATCAATAATTTTCTAAAATGGGGTGCTATCCTGGGTAGACTCGAGAAACAAGTTCATGAACACTCATATGTGTATAGGAGAGAGTTTTATATACAAAAGCAATTGTATGTTAAGAAAACATCCCAACCCAGTATTAACCCGTATGTCTGATCTAAGTCTATAAGTCTTCTTCAGACTCCTGCAACACGTGCAGTGACACCAAGTGCAAAGATGATCACAAGCCAGATGGGTAGAATGCCCTTGGATCCAGTGGTGTTATAATCACCTCAGCGCTGGCAGGGGTCTCCAAGGGGCTCATCCAGCTTCGGAGGTCTGGTTCCATCAGGGTAGATCCATGCGGTTTTTCCTCAGTGCTGTCTTGCAGGGAGTCAGCCTTGTGTCTTATCAGTATAGCGTCTCCAAGAGAGTGTTGTCAGTAGAAAGTCTCCAAGGGGTGAATGAGAGATAGTGTCTCTGCCTCCAAGAGGAACTTCCACATTTTCCAGAATTCTCAGGCGAAGGCCATCCCCACACAGAGGTCTCATTGACTATCTCCAGATGGACAGGCTAGACTTCACCCCTACACTCTTAATCCTTCAAATGGACACCAGACTAGGTGACTGCTTCATTTATATCTTGTGATATTGTCACTCTATTGTTGCATTATTATTCTGGTATTATTGTATTGTTTTATAATTAAAAAATTTATAGTTGTTTTTCCCTGGTTACCACACTCATGTCATTCTGTGAAAGTCACTTTCTATACCCAAATCAGAAATCCCACTTCAGAAAGAAACATTAAAATGGAGGAAAAAAGAAAAAGGGACAAAGGGACAGTGCCATACTGACAAACATTTTGTTAATTTTTAGAGACTGGTGATAGTGGAATAAGAAATTCTCTATGTGGGGCTGAGCCCTGGTGCCGTAAGTGGTTGAGTGCGGGGCTGCCATCCATGGGCTTAGCAGTTCAAATCCAACAGCGGCTCTCAGGAGCAGTGCTGAGTAGCTCCCATGACCACCAGAGGGCAGTAATGCCCCCCTCCCCCCCAAAAAAACCCCAACAACAACAAAAAAGAAATTCTTTATGTGCAAGTGCCTGGTGAATTTCATTTGTAAGGAAAAGAGAGTGGTATTGAAATTTGACTCATATATTTCCTAATTATAATAGGTTATTACTAAAATTACTAAAGTAATTTAACTTTATTTGTTATCTTAACCTTATGCCAGCCTTTCCTAGTTTAGTCCTTTGTTCAAAATAATGAAGCATTTGAAATGCCAGAATTGCAAAAAGCTGTGTTAGAGAGTTGACAAAATGAGATATATAAATTTTTGCTTTGAAGGTTGCATTCAGTATGCCTTAGAATCCAAGGCAAGCAAGACCAAAATCCTCTCCACTGAACCAACAGGTAAAATCACGATAAATTGAGAAATGTTTGAGGCTGTTAAGGATTTTAATCTTACTGGGATCCACTATCAATGCTCATGGACCCAGCCCTCAAGATACCAAAAGACAATACATTAGGTAAATCTTTTGCCTTTTAGACCTTTTTAGAGTCCTGAGGAGCAAGGGTGTTACTTTAAGACCTGCATTACTCCTGACTCAAGCCATGATATTCTCCATTGGATTATATGCAGGTGAAAGTTGGACATTGACTAAGGGACACCATGGAGGAATTGATGCATTTGAATTGTGATCTTAGAGAAAAATATTGAAACTCTCATGCCCTGCTGGAAGGACAAACCCATCCGTATTGGAAGAAGTAAGGCCAGAGTGCTAGTTAGAGACCAGGATGAAAAGATTTGAGCTTACATACTTTAGACATATTGGCAGGAGAGACCAGTCCTTGGAGAAAGACAGCATATTTGGCCAAGCAGAAGGATGATGAAAAAGAGGAAGAGCTGCATCAAGGTGAATTGATGCAGTGGGTGTCTCCATGAAGTACAGGAAGCGTGGAAACTCTGCAGGCCCGTGCAGAGTTTAATTCTGTCGTGCAGGGGTTGCTACGGGCCAGATCTAACTCAGTGGCACTGACCAGCAACAACAACACAGGTCTGCTTAGATTACATTTTTATATCAAATAATAAAGTCTGCTCTTGATGTATTTTCAGTTATATATCACAGGAAAAAATTTTTTTAACCTTGTATACATTGCCTTTAAAATGCCCTTTTTTTTCTGATTTGTTTCCTTTTAGAAAATTTAATTTCTAATTCAAACAATGAAAGAAAAGGGATACAGCTATATTGCAGTTGACCAAATGATACCATTGATTTTCTATATAATGATTACATTTTAATTTTATAGATATAATTTCAAATATATCATAACATATCTCAAAGAGGAAAAAAGCTTTGTGATTAAAAGTAACATATGTAGAAAGTGAAATGAATAAAAAACCTCAAGGAAAAATCGCTTTTTTTGTGTGTTTGTATAGGTTAAACTTTATTTTAAATGAGGATCGATCTTTCTTCTTCAAATATATTTTCATGCTTTTTCTACATTACATATGGGTTCAAGCTACAAAAATGCAATGGAGAAGAGGACAAGTTTTTTTTTTTAACTGTGATAGTTGGTAGGGTCTAATCCAGAATAAGAAGTGAATAGAATGTTGATGTCATTCACGAGGTAATATATTTGCATGAAACACCAAGCCCATAGAAGAGGAAGGCTCCTGATAACTGAGAACATTTTGGCAGGAAGTCAGACACTGTCAATTACATATAATAAATTCTAAATCATCATAACTATCTGAGATCCAAAGACTGGAAACTCCCTTTGTAAATCGGCAGATTTTCTGGCAGTTTAGAATCGTAGTACAACTAACTTCACCAATGTTCTCAGGCAATTTACATTAAAATGTTTGTTTTCGTCAGAGACCTAAGAGAAAACTATTGTCGAAATCCAGATGGAGCTGAATCACCCTGGTGCTTCACCACTGATCCAAACATCCGAGTTGGCTACTGCTCCCAAATTCCAAAATGTGACGTGTCCAGTGGACAAGGTAACAGTTGACATTTTGCAATGTGCGTGGTCGGATGCAAGGGAAATGCCCAAAGAAAAGACACATTTTATAGCAGAAGATCTGGTTACCGTGGGTTAGCTTGTTTTGTTGGTTATCAAACAAAATTGTCAAGTTTAAAGTGGGATTATTTGTGTGTATTCAAACACTTATTCAACATTTATTTATTTGAGTATATACTAGCTCCATGCACAATCTAGGACTGGCTATAGAGTAGTAAACAAAGTACTTTCTAGCCCACAGGGGGGAAAAAAAGAAGACTAATGGGTGGCCTAAGTGGAGGGAGGATGATTTGAGAGTGACGATGGCAACAAGTGTGCAAATGTGGTCTGCATGCAATTAACATATGTATTGATCGTGATGGGAGTTGTATGAGCTCCCAATAAAATGATTTATTAAAAAAAAAAGAGGGGGAAAGGGAAACATACCAAGGGCTCATATAGAAAATTGGAAATGAAGATGGCAACATTTGTGCAAATATGCTTTATACAAATGATGAATGGAATGGTATAAGAGCGGTAAGAGACCTGAATAAAATCATTTAAAAGAAAAGAAAAGAAAATATGGCAAGTAGAGAAAAAAATGTTCCAGGTTCAGAGGGACTATTTTACATTTTAATGGCCCTTCACGATCTTATAGATCTAAAGGTAATGTTTACGGAGATATGACCAAAATGTTCAAGCAGATAAACCCTGCCTTATTTGAGTAAAGTTCAATTTGGGTAGAAGAAACTGCAAAAGCAACTGAAACAATACAGGCAATGAAAAGTTAAAAGATTGAAACAAAGGCGGCATGTGGTCTGGTGTCAAAAGGGCAGATGTGACAGGGCAGCACTGTGTTCTAATTGCATAAGTTTTGTGAGAATTGTGAAAACTTGTTCTTTTACTGAGAAAAAGAGTGACTTTATTATAAGGTTCTGAGAAGAGAAGTGAAGAATTTGCCTTAAATGTTCCATTGATCATTCTGACGGTCATCTGGAGAAGAGCATGAACTTCCTACAAAGACTGACACAGGCCAATGAGTTGCCCGGTGGATTGAATCATTCAAGCCGGAGGGGAGAGCGATTTGAATGTAATTGCGATTTGTAAAGAGGGAGGCCTCCAGGATAGAGCTAATTCAGAGAGCAGTGGTGGAAGACGGCCAGGTTGAAGTGGGCCTAAAAGGGGCTAAAACGATGTACTTGTTAAAAATTAATAAGAATGCGAACCTTTTACACTACTGTTAGCATTTTGTTTGTGAATAATGATTCATGGATTTAAATGTTTATCTTGTATTTTGTGTAAACTCACTTATGGTGGCATGGCCAGCCCTAAATCACTCACAAAGCATCTAAGCTAAATTTAAAATCTCATTTCCTAGCTTCTTTCTTTCTCCATACTTCTCCTCCGGTTGTCCTTCAACTGCTCAGGAGCAACTGGAAACAGAGCCTAAAAGGGAGGAAATGAGTCCCGTATCAGTCAGTGTCTTCTTCTTTAGCAGATTTTAAAGGTCAGCTGGTAATTAGACTAAACTAGTGATTAAGAGAAGTTTGGTAACAGCTGGGTCTTCTGTTTCCTTGTCTCACTCTAAAAAGCACTGATCACTTAAGCATGGTGGCAGAGGTCATTAGAATAATTGTTTTGCAAACTTGCAAATATCATTTGCCAATTGATCATATAAAAGAATGTGAGAATTTTTGATACTGGAAGGTCAATGGGTCTTCTTGCTTATCTAATGTCTTACACAAGAACACATGGAATTTAAATAGATTATGTCACTCTGTTATCAAATTGGCAGATTGCTCTATGCAGACCTTGTTAGTTTTTCATGTTTTCTCCCTTCTACCCATTTCTTGACAACATGTTTTATCATTATTCTTTTAGCAATACATTATAGTTGATACATGCAATAATGTAGTGTGTTATATGGGGAAATTTAAAAATGAAAAAGGCTTGCATTGACCTTTCATTAAAGATAAACACTGTTAGCCAATTTAACAAATGACTTTGTAATATTTCAAATAGCAGTGCATACCATTGTATGATACTATCAAGCAAATCTAATGGTATGCATGACCATTATACCTAAACACAAAGATGAGTCCCAGTAGTGCTGTAGGGGTATAGAAGTTGGGGTGCTAGTTACAAGTTTAGTGGTTCAAATCCACCAATCCAAAACAGAGGAGGCTGTTTCCATCAAAATAGTCCTGGAAACCTTATGTAAGGCCGCCATGAGTCAGAAAAGACTTGATGGCAGTTTGCTTGCATGCTTTTATTTATGTGCATATGTATATGTACAATAATATACACCTGGCAAAAGTATATACACATACATATATAGGAAGTTTGATGAGATACAAACCTTTTTCTCAAATATTGTCATCTTTTAATTAGCATACAAAGACTTTTCTAATTGGACATTAAATAGCTTCTTATTACAGAAAATTTAAAACTATAACTACAGAATGTATTTCAAATATGATGAAATGCTACATATTCAAATGTAAGACACAGTCAATGTGATAATCAGAAAAAGTCTATAGTATTACATATTTATGTCCACATAATAAATTAATAAAAATAAATAAATTAAAATTTAAACTTAAAATAATGAAGAATAAAGTAAGGCAAAAATATCACCTAAAGAAAATAATCTGAATAAAAGCAAATATTAATAAAGGAGAAGAGCCAAACTAGTAGAACTCGTAGATAAGTCAAATTATTTTCTTTAAAAATGCTTTAAAGATTAGATAAATTTTCAGATAAGTTATTCAAGAAAATTTTATTATAGAAAACAAAATTAACCAAAGGTAGCAGGATAACTATTGAAATGAAAATGAGGATAATTTCAATTTCAATAAAATTTTAAACTTAGATGACATTGAAAATATGCTAGAAAATTCAAATCACCCAAAGTGATCCCTGGAAAGAAAGAAACTTTCTTTAATAATTAGAAACATGCTAAAAATGTCTCTTTATTCTTGTTGTTAAATTCTCCTTATAACACACACACATCCATACTTAAAGGAAAAAAAAAGAAAAAAAAAACACTGCTACACAATTTGTTCCACCTCACAGGGTCTGGGAGGCTGTAAACCTCCCCTGGAGCAGACAGTGTAATTTTGAGCAGCTAGTGGATTTGAACCAAACTTGTTAGCAAGACAATGCTTATCTGGCAGTTAATTTTTAACTAAGCTAATTTATTCTTTTAATATTAATCAAATATCTGGAACTTTCTTTTTGGAAGTTAAGCAATATAATTCAAAAGTAGTTCTGGAAAAATAAATATGGAGTTGTAATAAGGAAAACTTTATGTAAGAAACCTATTCATGAGATGTAGCACTACTATCTATTAATATATTTTCTAAGGAGTTTAAAAACCACAGGAGTATAGTTCCAGAACTTGAATTAACAATTGGAAGTCCAGAAATAAACCTAAAAACATGCTAGCAGTTATCATTTACTACATTAAAATGGAGTTAATTTGTAACAGAAAGTGAACTGTAGACTTGAAAAATATGATACTAGATAAAAACAATAGCCATTTGAAAAAAAGATAAAATTAAATACTATATCCAGAATGAATTTCAAAGGGATATGATATGTAAATTTTAAAAGAGAAACCATATATATAATACAACTAAATCTAAAGGGAATTTTTAATTATAACTTAGATGTAGTGAAGTCTTTCTAAATAAGATTCCAAACCTATAGACAATATTTTATATATATACAAAAGTCATCATGGCAATTAACTTAATCTGAAACACATTGAGTTATATGTGCTACAGTTTGAGCACATATGTCACATTTAAACCAATTATCTTTAATATTTATGAAACTCTGAAACTGAAAAATAAATAATGGAATAAAATATTAACAGAAAAATTAGTAGAAGTCTACTGATAAATGTAACCATAGGCACATTAAATTAAATTTCTATCCATTCCTAATAAGGGAAAGGTGATGCCTTTTGCACAGATCTGCCATTGCTTATGTATGTTTGCAAAACTACAAAAGTTTGACAACAATGTCTGAACAAGCTGCAGGGGAAAAGTAACTCAAACATCGCTTTCACTAGAACAATAGAAACATTTGCAATTATCATTAGGTTCAACATTTCCACTATCCAAATGTGCATGCACCTTTAATGATTTGTAAAATCTCTGCTCATAATTTTTTATTGCAGCATTATCAGGAGTAGGAAAATAATGAAAATATACTTTGATGAAGTCACAAAATAGATTACCATGAATTTGTTAAAAATGACATGTAGCATTCCATAAACTGTAGGGTATGATTTTCAGGTACATTGTAAATTTTAAAATTTTAGACACAAACTATATCTTTAGTTTATTATTCATTGTGTAATAAAGGAGATGTGTGAATTCACTTATGAAATCTTTATATAGTATATAAACTTTTATTTATAAATTTGCATTTAAAATAATCATAATATCTACTACAGTGTCTTCCATTATCTCTATCTATCAAACATATTTCATTTAAATATTTAATTTTAGGCTCAAATTGCTTATACTGCAATAGGTGTATATGATCTAAGGTTATGTGTGCACATTATTGAATAAAATTACTGTTTTACTGTTTCCCTATTAGTTGGTTCCTATGCAAATTGCTTAATTATCCTTTAGATCAATTTTGCTAATATTTCTATGTGATTATCATGATCACAGAAATATTTTTCATTTAATAGCAGCATGATATGGGTTACCAATTTTATTTCAAAGAATAATTCTTAAGATGAATATATACTGGTAGGATAACATTTTTAAGTCAAATTTATAATTTTAATTCATTTGAAGTTTACATGTGTTCAATAGAAAAAGTCATATTTTTGATTTTCATTACTTCAAAATATGAAAAAAATTAATATAGAGCTCTTACGTTAAAAAAATACCTTGACTTCTTTTGGTATTACTTTTTGATTAAAAACAGGAATTTCTATCAATAATGAATAGGTTGTGAATCGCTCCATATTTTGAAAAGTGCAAAAAAATCTCAGCAAACCTGGCGAAAGACACACATGGCAGCTTGAAGTGAATGGTTCACAGTAGGCCAGTTTTGATAAAATTTGGACATCAAAATGAACAATGGCAGAAATAGTTATCTATCACATTGAATAAGAAGGCATTACATGAGTCCCTAGTCATATTAATATTTCTGCTACCTGTGCTAGGATCCCACTGCTAGGAGTCGTTGTTTTGGACCACCAGGTTGATGTTGTGTGCCTAAGGAGACCTGACCCATAGAGTTCTGCGCTGGAACCCAGAGAGGATCACCATGTCTTTTTTTCACTTGTAGCAGCTGATAGCTTTGAACTTCTCACCTTTTGCTTAGGAGACATGTGCTTAACTGTTGTGCCACCAGTGTTCCTAAGTAGAAAAAAATAGAGGTGAAGGAAAAAAAACTCTCATTACACAAGAATACCAACTCAGATACACGTTAGAAGTAAAAATATGAGCACTGAACAGCCAGCAAATAAAAATGTTCACACAAAATTCCTCTAAGTATGCTTAAATAGAAATGTTGTGAAAGTTTATTGAAGAATGAATTTACTCAGTCTCAAAGGTTCCAGTTAAGTGCTTATTATTTGTGTTAAATAGAATGCAAAAGTCTCTTTTTACATGACTTAATCAAATTATCAGACCTATCATTAATGTTGGGACAAAGTAAGGTCGTATGTTTGATGCTATAATGTTCTGCAAATGAAAAAAAAGAAAAGATCACCTAAGTCATGTTTCTGCTAGATATCACATTGATTTTATTCCTGACAAATTTTATTTTCATCAGAAAAAATCCAAATTAAAGAGCATTTATAAACAGCTGGTCACATGACTCAAAATGCTAATGCCATGAAAGATCAAGAATCAAAACCCAAGGAATATGAAAGCTATCTGAGTTTTCCTTATATTATTCTGATGAGTTTTCTTAATGTGCCAATATTTTTAGAATAAAAAGGTGTAGAGTGTGCATGTCATTTTAAACATTCTAGATTCTTTAGCATCTTAAAGGACCATGCACTGAGTTTTTCTTTAGTTTTTAAATTTTATGTATTATTTGAATTTACATAAACAATTTTCTTAATGAAGGAGAAATTTAACAGAAAAATGAATAATTTTAACCTGATATATTCAGTCTTTTTTTGCTTGGACAAATTGTATGGTATTTTCTATTCTGTTGACATTCATGAATGCATATGGCTATTAAAACAATTTTTTACCCTTATATCGGTAATAACCATAAGACTTCTTTCCATATAATTTATGTTTAGACTGTTATCGTGGGAATGGCAAGAATTATTTGGGAAATTTATCCAAGACAAGATCTGGACTAACGTGTTCCATGTGGGACAAGAACATGGAAGATTTACACCGGTGTGTACATTTTTAAAAATTTCAATATGTAGTTCACGGTGATGACCGCACAAAATGTTCACGATCTTTTAACGCCATTTTCCATGAATTTTTTGACGTCTCTTCCTGTAAATCAATAAATTCAATGCTATATAACAGAAATATGGCTGGTACATAAATGAGAGTCACTGCAATTTAACATATCGAGGAGCTGCCATGATGGGCTCTAAGGTATGAACGCTATGCGGCCAGGCTGGGCGGGGCGTGTTTCCTTGTGTTCAACTTAGGTCGCTGCGAGTTGAAACTGATCTTGATGCCCCCTCACAGAGAAAGCGGATAATAGATTCTCCTGAATCCTCTTTCCCTAGCCCTTTATCACTTCACTATGTGAGAAGTATAATATTAGGAACGATAATATAGCTCCTCTATGTCAGGAGCCCCGGTAGACGGAGAGCTGGAGCGCTAACCCCAGAGTCACTGGTTGGAATCAATCAGGGAAACGTCGAGGCTTTCCTGACTCCTCAGTCGTTAGAGTCTAGGAAACTCTAAGAAACGCACGGGGCAGCTCCACCCTGTCCTATGGCATGAATCAGTCTTGGTTCCATGGCTGGAAGCCCTGTTTTGTTTTGCTCCAGTCAGTGTCCATCGGAATCCTGGTGGTGGAGTGGGTTGGGCAATGGACTGCTAACACGGTCAGCAGTCGGAAGCCAGAGCTGCTCTGCAGGAGAAAGATCGAGGCTCTTTGATCCTGACAAGGTTTCCAGACTTGGAAACCCACAAGGATGGTTCTACTCTGCCCTATGGGTTGCTGTGAATGAATGCAGTGCTAACTATCTATGTTTATACCTTTTCGTGATCCTCTAATTTGGATAGATCAGTTATGTCTTCACTTTCCATTATCATCTCTGAAAATTGAGAGAGGTCATTAATAAAGAGATGAAAATAGAGAGACAAACTAATACTTAGACTTACACTTTGTAAGTGTTTGAAAATTATTTATCATATTGGTTTATAAAACAAAAGATCTTCCTTTGAGACATGATGAATATAATGTGGTTGAATGTATAGAGTTTGTATTCTTGACTTCAAAAATAAGCTTTCAAATTGTAAAATTCATATTAATAACTAAAATGCACATTAAGTAGAAGCTTATCCTCCTCATAATATTTTGTTTCTTTTGGACAAAATAAGTATCCTGTGATGTTTGAAGCATGTTGTTTATACAGGCATATTTTCTGGGAGCCAGATGCTAGTAAGCTCACTAAGAATTATTGCCGGAATCCTGATGATGATGCCCATGGTCCCTGGTGTTACACGGGGAATCCTCTTATTCCTTGGGATTATTGCCCTATTTCTCGGTGTAAGTATATTTATCCATCTTTTATAAGTAGCAAATTTTATGTTTACTATTTCTTCCCTGAAAGGATACCTTTGTAAGAAGTGGAATTAACATAGAAGATTTGGGGTTGTTTTCCCAAATGAAGATGCTCTCAGCTATTAAAATATCTGCCTTCAATTCTTCTCTAGATAAGAAGGGATTTTCCACTCTTAAAATTATCATTGTGGATTCAGAACTAATAAATGGCCATGGTTTTAATATGACTAGACCAGAAAACCATCTCCCATCCCCACCTTCTCATCTATATGGCGAAACTTCCAAATTTAACATTTGTCAGCAATGCTTCACGCCCCATGAACAGATGGATGAGCAGACCTGAGATTGTAGGGCTTCTATAAGTCTTCTCAATTTTTTATTCCACATCTTAGAAGATGGAACTTTTTCACTCATTTCTCTGAGCCCAAGATAATTCTGATAGAATGGTAGTGTTACGCCTAGTAAGAGATATGTGCAAGGTACACATATGACAAAAGCCTGGTGGTCTATGTCTCAAACTCATCCAAAGAAAGTTCCGTAGATCCCAGTGGACAGATGCACAATCTATATTGTAGATGACACAGGACCAGGCAGCATTTAGACCCCTGTACATGAGGTTGCCGTCAGTGAGGGGATATGACCCAATGGCAGATAGCAACAAGGCGCTTCAAGTAAAAGAGCTTGTATATAAATAAACAATGGATTTTAGCACTCAGGAGAAAAAAAGATGATGTATCATAAAGAATAAATAGAGACAAAAATAAGAAAAGACAGTGTGTTAGGTAGGGTTTACTTGAGAAACAAAGCCAGCACACTTGTGTTTCTCTCTCTCTCTCTCTCCCTCCCCCCCTTCCTCCCTCCCTCTCTTGCTCCATGTCCCCACCCCCTCTGCTTTATATATCAAGAACAGGCTTATATACCAAGGAGGAATACAACAGTAGCTAGTCAGTCTGCATAGCAGTACAGAGGGCTCAGTTCTACTCACTTTCATGGGACTGTTACTATAATGAACATGCTTCAACTCACACCAGCTGTGGGTTCCAGAGCAAGGAAGCAGACAGCAGAATTTACCCTCAGGCAAGATGAGCAGAGTTGGCCAGAAAGACAGCAGGTGGCAGGGTGGGCCAGCAACAGTCAGGAGCGCTGGAGTGGCAAGATCCACTAGCAGCTGTAAGATCCATTCCCAGGAGAAGCAGGTACTGATGGGGTCTCCAGCTCCATCAATGCACTACAAAGTGACAAGCTCTTCCAGTAGGTGATCAGCTTACAGGTAGTGCAACACACAGTGGAGGCAAAGGACCAGCTTAAGCAGCAGCACACTGGTCTGTTCAGACGGGAGAAAGAGAGATAGTGGCCGGCTTCAGAAAACCTTTATCTAGGATGCCCTCTGATCAAGCTGTGATCACATATTCCTAGAGAAGCCTAGTTGGCACAACACATCAACTATCAGAGATAGTAATATTAATAGAGAATAGAGACATAATGTTCCATAGATCCAGATGACAAGTAATAATATGACAGTTCACATTTAATATTAGTGAAGAGTTGGGTAGTCAGATTTCCTAACACTGTGACCCTTTGAGTACAAAGTGAAAAATCCTGTCTAAAAGAGACTTCGGGAAAATTCATGAGAACAATGTGCATGTTTCTCTAGGTTGAGATGGTGGGAGGGAAGGGTGCTGTGTGCTATAGCATGTCTCGTAGCATCTGTGGTCTCTACTCACTAGATGTCAGCAGCACATCTACTGGCCCCCTCACAGACACAGACTCACAGCCATGCAGGGGCACACACAATGCTTGCAGACATTAATTACCCAATGTCCATTGGAGAGCAAACTTCCTTTTGGCAACCATTAAAGTAGATAAATATTTAGTGGGGACAAAATGTATCCTCCACATCGTTTTAAGTAAAAACAAAACAAAACAATAAAACAAACTAACTAAAAAACTCATCATAAAATCATGTTGGGAGTAAGAGCCCATTGTGCTACACCACATATCCACTTGCTCTTCTTTACCAAGGTCACTACCACCTTCCACTTTTTAAAGGGCACAGTTTCCATATTTAAGAAGAACCCTGTTTAAAGAATGGTTTCTTAGGAGACAAGCCAATGACAAATATCTCAAACACAGTAGCATCTTTATCCATTGTGAGGAGAGGGTTCTCAGCAACCTGTCCTTCGATCCAGTTCAGCTTGAACCACATCTCCAGGTTAGGGTGGAGTGCCGTGTGGGTCTCAGTGGCGGTAACTCTGCCTGCACATTGAAAGCGTTGCCTTTCTCCCGTGGACCTGCGAGTGGTGGGAACGGCTGATTTTATGGTAGGAGCCCACCAACTATGTCACTAGAAGGATTCCACTGGGTAAATATTGTTTGCTTTAAACATGAAATATAAGTACAAGTCTAAATTTTCCATATTTCACATTTAAAAGGTAATTCCTTACAGTTTGTGAAAATAATGACCATATACCCCTGACATTTTAACAATGAAGGCTTTTAAAATATGGTGGCAACATAATTCAAGTATAATATATAGTTAAACTTTAGACTGATTCAACTTAAAAAAAATTAGGAAAATCATTTATAATAATGAGATGTCATTGATTGATACAAAGCACTATGTGTTATTATGTTTTTAGTTCATTTGCTATGATCATAGCCTTTAAAGTCATTATGATTTTCAAATGTTCTGCCATTTCCCCCATATTAGAGAACTTGTGGATCCTTAAAGTGTTCCCCTAGGAATTTTTATTTCAGGTTTTAGCAAACAAAGTAACTCATTCTTCAGAGAATGTCATAGAAAAGTAAAATTCCTTTTATAGAGATTGAAGGATTATTTTTGCTAATTAATAGTTTTACCCAATATACCTTTGTCAAATCTCTCTGAGTAAAAGCTTGAAAGAATAGCAAAGGATCTAGGAAATGAAAAAGGAAAGTCATATGCCTTCTGAAATGGATTTCTTATTGCACACATTTCTAGATTTAAAAATTACAATCGACTGATTTTAGCATATAGGCAATATCTAAAGTGTAGAATGCTCAGTTGGAATCTCAGAACATTGTGATTTGATTTATAAACCTAGCTAATGGAGGCAGAACTCTAATAATTTTTAAATATTCTAAAAATATGCTTTCAACTACATTTTTAAAGTAAAAGTAATATGTTGTTGAAAGGCTTCAGGGTATTGTTAATATTTTGTTAAATGCTATTAGAGATAATTCATTTTTATTTCTGATCACGCCAAACATGAAATTCAATAAATGTTTTTATACTGTCATTTTCCCAGTATTTATAACCAGGATTTATTTATGCCACCCCTGGTGAAAGGCTAATAAAATTTAAGCTT